>JAODKE010005488.1:0-13437 GCA_026779605.1 Mormyrus hasselquistii
CAACCACGGGGGGGCGGAGCCAAACTGGCCCCCCCCCCCCCCCCCCCCCCTTATCCCCCCGGACATACTAACATTACTGAAAACAGGAAAGGGAGGACTCGCTTGCTAAAGGCTGGGTATAAGCTGTGATTAAGGATCAAAGCAAAGTACATCAATGAGTCTGTTATTCACGTTGGGTGTGTAGGTACCAGAATACACACACACAGAGAACACTATGTGCAAAAAAAAATAAAAGAATACAAAAAATTATGGAAGAGACAGTGCAAGACGCTGTCGATGCAATTGACTAGATCAAGAACCAAAAAAAGGTTCTTCTTTGTAGATATGCCATTAAGACCACTGGGCTTTCACAACAACTTGGATGTGTCAGATGTGGAGGTTGTAACGTGACATAATATGAAGGTCGGGGAGAATCAAGCGACCTAGTGATGGAGACGAGTGGCTGCCGGGGGGGCGCCCTAGGCCGGCTGGCTTGGCTGTTACTCCCCGGCTGTACAGGAGGCTGACAATAGAGCGCCGCCTTAACGCTCAGGCGTGGCTGCCCTGCCCTCCTCGCCGGCCCTGACACCTCCCTGCTCTGCTATCCGTCCCTGTAGGTGTTGTGGCTGTGCTCTTCTGTGGAATCACCCAGGCCCACTACACCTACAACAATCTGTCCCCGGATTCCCAGGACAGGACCAAGCAGGTAGGGGGGTGCCTTTGCCAAGACTACGGGGGGAGGGCTATCGTCACACTGCATCTGGGTTATGGGTTTGATTTTGCCCTTTTTCTGAAGGTGTATCCTGCAGTGTGATCTTCTTCATCATTGTTTTTTATGAGCTCACAGTTGTTTTCAGGACGGTGCTTGTATTGCGTTTCTGAGGCAGGGTATTTGCGTAAGCGATCGAGACAGAAAGTTCCACCCCAAAGTACCGAAGTACCAAAAAAGAGCCCCACTGGACCTTTTGGTATGGCTGCTTTGTTGACCCTAATTGAACGGCTACTTGAGCGTTGACTTTGACTCTGTTGTCAGAAGATGATATGCTGGTTCTGGATCAATCATATGTTTGGCAGTCATGTTTTGTTGCGTTTCCTTTTGCAGTTTAATGAGTGCAATAAACATTTAAACTTAAGAAAAAAAAAAATCATCACAGAGAATCGTGATCTCAATTCTAAGCAAAAGAATCGCGATTCACGTTTTTTTCCCCAGAATTGTGCAGCCCTAGTGTGGTCCTACCCCACAGTGCAATGCAGCAGAGGTGGAAAGTTCAGGTTCACAAAGTACAAATCCAGACGAAGTATTTGTTTCAACCAACCAGTTGAGTATAAAGAGTCACAGTCACAGAGTACTCAACTGGTTGGTTGAAACAAATACTTGGTCTGGATTTGTACTTTGTGAACCTGAACTTTCCACCTCTGCCTGTGTAAAGCACCCGTGACACACAGCTACTTCTGACGAGAGCGCCCTCACCTGAGACCCTCAGTCGAGATCCATCGCTCCCCTTTTTCTCCCCACGGACAGAACCGTAAGGTCTCATCGCTCCCTGCTTCTCTGTTACAGCTGTTTGAGCTGCTGAACTTCCTGGCTGAAAACTTCATCTTCTCCTACATGGGGCTGACGCTCTTCTCCTTCCAGAACCACATCTTCAACCCCATGTTCATCATTGGGGCCTTTGTATCCTCTCCGCCGTCAATCGGTTCAGCCGCGTTCCCCTCTGACAGCAGACGCCTCCGCGCTGCTCTGGGTGTCTGCCAGCTCTCACCTGGCGCTTTTAACTGGGTGATAGACTGGTTTTCTGGTGCTTTGTGTTATGTGCGATAAACTCAGTGGCACGCACACTAGCGGTTCTTGTTTTAACTAAAACAGCCCAGCCTTGTGCCCTATTCTGGCTGAGATCCAGGCCCCCCTGTAACATTGACAAGGATATAAGTGGTTAGAGGATGGATGGATGGATGGATGGATATGCATTACAGTACTTACATTATAAGCAGTTTAAAGCGATTTAGCATAGCTGAGGTCTTCTAGAGGACAGCCAGAGTTTTCCCGGAGCTCTCCTGCCCTCCCCAGGCTCTCCTTGACTGTGCTCCCAGCTGGCTGTGTTCCTCGGCAGGGCCGCTAACATCTACCCACTGTCCCTCCTGCTCAACCTAGGCCGGAAGAACAAGATCGGCTCCAACTTCCAGCACGTCATGATGTTTGCAGGTACTGCCACCTTCAGGGTTCTGGAGGTCTGCGGAGGTTTGGAGAGCTCTCACCCGCATCCCCTGCTAGTGCTAAACCTAACCCTAACCCCCCCAGGGCTGCGCGGGGCCATGGCTTTCGCCCTCTCCATCCGCGACACGGCCACCTACGCTCGCCAGATGATGTTCTCCACCACGCTGCTCATCGTCTTCTTCACCGTGTGGGTGTGCGGCGGGGGCACCACGCAGATGCTGTCCTTCATGCGCATCCGGTGAGTGTGGGGCACTGAGACCCTGGGGATGCCTCGCGGGTGGCCCCGCCCCCATGTAGGGGTGATGGCGCAGGGGCGGTTTCTACAGCTTTTTATGCGATCGTACCCTGGCAGTCATTTTATTTTTCCTTCCTCCCCCTGACAGTGTCGGAATGGATTCGGATCAGGACCACTCTGTAAGGATCACAGGATTCTGCTTTTCGGTATGAACTCCTCGCTCCTTGCCCCGCCCCGTCTTAAACAGTGTGTCTGTGTTCTGGAACAGCTGAACGGCCCCGATGGGTCCGAGCGCCGGGCGAAACACGACAGCGCTTGGCCCTTCAGACTCTGGTACAACTTTGACCACAAGTATCCTTTAGCGGTAACCAAAGGACGTCTGAGTATAAATTTGGTTATTGATGACTTTCGCCACAGGTCTGTAAGTGTGAAGGATTTCCTTAAGCACATGCACATAGCAAGCCTGCTGGGACACATTGTGGTCTGGATCTTCTAGCTTCGTGCAGAAATGTTTATGCTCCATTAGCACTGCTCTGTGTTAAATTGCAGTACCAGTTGCATGCAGCAGATGGCGCTTTCTCTTCTAAACCTTTAGTGTACGCTTCCATGCAGGTACACTGAAGGCACAGTTGGTACCATCCACTGTGTTACTGTGCCTCACCTCCCGTTGTTGAGTCTTTGACTTCAGCCCCCCCCCCAACCCAGCTATCTGAAGCCAATCCTGACACATAGCGGCCCCCCCCTCACAGCCACTCTTCCTGCTTGCTGGGGCCCACTGGCACGGTGTCTCACCAGCCCTCAGGCCTATGAGGTGAGTCGATGATAAGGTAATATGTCAGCGCTGCCGTTTGTATGCGTCTGCCGGA
Source organism: Mormyrus hasselquistii (assembly GCA_026779605.1). Lineage (NCBI taxonomy): Eukaryota > Metazoa > Chordata > Actinopteri > Osteoglossiformes > Mormyridae > Mormyrus > Mormyrus hasselquistii. The sequence continues at coordinate 3,296 of JAODKE010005488.1, forward strand.
GCTGCGCGTCTGTGCTGCAGTCCGTGCGCGTCTGCCGGAGCTGCGCGTCTGTGCTGCAGTCCGTACGCGTCTGCCGGAACTGCGTGTCAGTGCTACAATCCGCATCTGCCGGAGCTGCGTGTCAGTGCTGCAATCTGCGTCTGCCGGAGCTACGTGTCAGTGCTGCAATCCGCGTCTGCTGGAGCTGCGCGTCTCTGCTGCAGTCCGTACGCGTCTGCCGGAACTGCGTGTCAGTGCTGCAATCCGCGTCTGCCTGAGCTCTGCTTTGCCTTCCTTTGAGTGTCTCCCAGCTCTCACCCTCCATCCTGTCCCCTTCCCCGTGCAGAACGAGGGCCAGCTGCATGATGACGACTCGGACCTGATCCTGAACGACGGCGACATCAGCCTGACGTACGGCGACGTGGCAGTGAGCACGGACGCCTCGGGCGTGCGGGCCTGTTCTGCCATGACCTCGGACGAGGCCCTGGACCGCGAGCTGGCCTCCGGAGAGCACGAGCTGGTGATCCGCGGCACGCGGCTGGTGTTGCCCATGGACGACACGGAGCCTCCCCTGGCCCTGCCGCCCCCCCCCTCTGGCTCAGACCTGCGGCGCCCCCGGGAGTGAAAGACTTATCCTCTTCTTTCTTTCTATCTCCTTCTCGCGCTTTGTATTCAGTCTCTCTCAACCTCCTCTTTTTAAGACAAACGTCGACCGTTCTGTTTGTCTGCCTCACCTCTTTCCTGCAAACATCTCGCACATATTTATTTATTTATGATTTATTTTCCCATGAGAAATCTTTTCTCTGCATTAGACTGTAGTCCAGTCAACATGGCAATCTTCAGTGATCTTTGGCGGAGCTTTCTAGAAATGTGCATGCGCATCCCCAACAAAAAGCATATTGGCTGCTTTAGTTAGCCTACGAGGTGTTCCGCTTTGTGTTTTCCTGTTTGCCTGCAGGGGGCGCCGTGAGAGCTCTAGTGGTCTGAGGGGTGGTGGATCCGGGTGTGTCATGGGGGGGGTTGTGGGGTGTTCCCACACCACCAGCAGCCTTGGTGTGATGCGGACGTAAGGTTGCGTCTCGCTGTCTGAGCCACTCGCCGCATTTTGGATCCCCCACCAACCCTCAGCTGTGACATCACCGCTGTGACATCACCGCTCTGACATCACCGCTGTGACATCACCACACCTTCTCCTATAACCAGACACTCCATGTGTGCTTGGGCCAGCGGTGTTGGCTGGACACCTGTTTAAATCTTTTGTTTTTGCCTTTTCTACTTGGGTCCAGAGTAATTTTCAGAGGAGGCCTTTTCCCACAAGCCCCCTGTGGTCACTGTAAGCTGTGAATATAAAGACAGTGTGAGATGCATGTTAAGCTTGTAATAAAACAAGCCTTTTAGCAACCAGTATGCAAAGGAATAAGGCGTCAGGATCGGGAGCTGGACCCAGACCCGAGGCTGGCCCTGGATAAGCCCTCGGGAAGTGGCGCCCCGAGGGCAGAGTCCCACAGCTGTCAGCACTGCCAAGGCTGGGGAGACCGCCATAGAAACGGGGCTCGAGAGACTGTAATAATATCGCTTAGGTTTTGGTAATGATCCTTTTAACAAGCAGCCACAGAACAAAAGTGGGAGAGCGGAGTGGAAGGATTTAAAAAAAAAAAACGTTCCTGCTGCCATCGCCTCCATTTCACTCTGAATGTTGCCTTTGGGCGGCGCCCTGCGGGTCGGTACATTTGGCGGCGCTTCAGCACAGGCAGAGAGCCTCTCGATGGGCGCGGATGGGTGTGAGAAGCGGGGCGGCACTGCAAACGGGGGGGGCGCCTCGGACGGAACGAGGGGAAATGTAAACAGGAGGGGGGGGCTCGGAAATGAGTTTCCCATGGTTTACATTTTTTATGCGCTGAAAATTGTGGAATTCAGTGAGTCGGAGCAGAGCAGACTGGGCCGTCTGTGTGTGTGTGTGTGTGTGTGTGTGTGTGTGTGCACGTTCACAGCTGTGGAGAGTTTTTAAGAGATTTTGGTTGAATTCTTCTTATTGTATGAGGACTGCAGATGTAGCTTGTTCGGGGGGGGGGGGGGCAATGCATGTAAATATATCACCCAGTGTCTTTAAAATATCTGCTTTGAAATACTGACTGTGTTCTGGTACTAAATCTTAACTGACTGGGGTCCATGTGCAGCCTGTATGGCTACAGTGCCGGAGCAGAGGAAGGTGATCGGCTGGCCTGTATGGCTGCAGTGCGGGAGCGGAGGAAGGCGATCGGCTGGCCTGTATGGCTGCAGTGCGGGAGCGGAGGAAGGCGATCGGCTGGCCTGTATGGCTGCAGTGCGGGAGCGGAGGAAGGCGATCGACTGACCTGTATGACTGCAGTGCGGGAGCGTCAGCTCCCTGCAAACAGGAAGGTGACCAGCTGGCTTGTTAGGCCCCGTTGCGTCTCACCGGCCCTCCCTCCTTAAGTCAGCTCATTGTTTGTTGACGAGCCACTGGAAACGCTGTGTGGAATGGGAAGTCCAGACGCGACCCGGCGTCTGTGGCAGGAAGCCTGTTTATCAGCTCCCCACGTCCCCCCACCCCACCACCCACAGTCCATCCATCTGTCTGTCCGTCGGGAGCGATTTGGAACCAATACCGCACCGTCTCCTGCCAGGGAAGAGCATTTCTCTCTTCTGTTTTTATTTTTGAAATGCATGAGTCCAGATGTCACCCTTCTGGTATCTTTCCTTCACTGGGGATGCTGTTGTAGTGGGAAAGCATTCAAATAGAATCTTTGCACTTTTTGTACTTTATTTGGTCATCTAGTTTCCAGTTGGATGTTGGCTGTATCTGTCTGAAGTGGCTCAGAGGACTGAGAGGCTCACAGACCTGCTGCTGGCGATGCTCTGAGTGGCAGTGTGATGTCGTGGCCTCTGCAACATCCCTTCATCACCCCCCCCCCCCCCCCAAGGACCCGCTGTCGCGCGAGTCCTAGCACGAGCTGCCTGTTTGAATGTGGCCATTTGTCTCCGTCCTCCTGGTGGCCACGCGTCTAGCATCCATAATGTCGTCCAGTGCAGCTCTGAGGTCACAAGCATTTCAGCCGACGAAGACCTTGCATTGACCGGCTTGCACGTCGAAAAGTGGACTCTCGCTAAATATTAATAAAGAGTGTTGAGTATGTGTTCGGAAAGTCTACTGAAGATGTGTGTCGATGTCTCCTGGTGTGATTGTCGGACTCCCAGGTCTGTCGTGTCCGTTCCTCGCTGTTGCTGTTTACACCATTGTGTATAACCTCCTTGCCTGTCTGTGTGTGTGGGATGATCAATAAAGAGACCCCATGTGTATTTAGACTCCCCCTTTGGCACTTATTCCACCTTCTCCTTTGAGTTGTTTTTTCACCTTAATGGCTCGAGAGAGACGTCCTGGATTTGGGTGAGACGGTAGCGCTGCCCGTGAGAGAGCCCGCCTCCGCCACCCGAAGACGCCCGGAAGGCCCTCAGGCTTATCAGCTATGGCGTCTGCTCCGTCAGCACGGCCAGGCTCCAGCGCCCGCGTCTCCTGGGACCGACGGCACGCAGGCCAGACGGATGCTGATCTTATTCCGGCTCGCTCTCACCGGCAGGCAGCCCATCACTCAAGCTGACTGGCGCAAGAACCCGTATCACCATGATCATTTTTCAGGCTGTTCCAAAGTTTGAGGGAAGAATTCTCACGTCTAAATCAGAGCACTTTTCCTCAGCAGCAGCAGAATTGACATATCTCTTTTATTTATTCCGTCGAGGGATCTACACGGCCAAGGTGCTGTTTTTCACATATGCTCCTGATTAGCCGCGGCCCCTCCAGCGGGACTGATCAGGTGACCCACTCCTACTCCTAATAAGGACACAACTGGCCATAAGAATGCCTGTTTGCTGGGATCATGGACAAATGTTATATTCACTTTTGTGGGAAGATCCAAAGTTTACTCTCACTTTTACAATGCCGTGATGTGGACGGTGAACTGTGTGTGAATGCCGTGATGTGGACGGTGAACTGTGTGTGAATGCCGTGATGTGGACCTGAACTGTGTGAATGCCGTGATGTGGACCGTGAACTGTGTGAATGCTGTGATGTGGACCGTGAACTGTGTGAATGCTGTGATGTGCACGGCGAACTGTGTGTTCTATTAATTATAATACATACCGACAAAACTAATTATTTGGAATAATGTCCGCAATTTTGATGACTTGTGATAATGACCCACATGCAATTTGTGCCCGTTTAAGAGAGATCAATGACCCGGTTCCTGGAACCACCATGAACTTTTAAGTGAGTTTTATGTGTAATCGATTCATCGGCATGAAATGTTGAGGTAATCTACTTTGCGCTCCTTATAGGGGACGGTGAATACCTCCCCTAAACTTCTGCCAGTCTAAATCACTAGCATGCATGGGGCTTTACATTGCTCTAAATAACATACATCGAAATCTACTGCAAATAAGTTTATATTTTAGCGGTTTCAGAGAAGAATAATGTAAAAAGTAAGGGAAATTTTATTTCCTTCTTTAACGATGGCCATATTTAGTTAATTCCTGGTTGAGATCATTGTTGATATGACTACTGTGGCTTTTTGATCATATCCTGTCAGGCTTTTTTTCTCTCTCGCTCTGGTTTTAAACGCCCAGCGCTGACGTCGTGCCAGTTTTCCAAAGAACGAAGCGCAGCCGCTGACCGGGCAGGCAAGTCTGTCTCTGCCATCCGCTGTAAGTCGGGAAATCAGGTGAGTTAGACGCTTAAAAGGCAGTGGCACCTCGGGGGTTCAGTAAGAGCAGCAGAAATCAGCCGACGTTATATCCTCCGGGATTGCAATGAAAACCGCCGGCGTTGAATTACGTTAAAGTTTATTAATAATGTAGAATGCGCAATTCATAATGAAATAGATCGATCTTAAATAGCAGACGTGGCAAATGGTCAACTTTTCAAATGATGTTTCACTTTTCCACTTCTATGAAAAGCAACGTGTTTTGTGCATGAAGTGTGTGTATTTCAGCCTGCGCTCCGCTCACCTGTGCGCGCGTTTTAGCGGAGTCCTGATCCTCTAATATGTACCAACGCCTACTGTAGAGGCGCTCTACGTCCGCGCTGCATATCTTTGCAAATACAAGCTCTTTCAAACGACAAACTTACGAAGATAAGATCAGGAAGAACATCATGAAATGGTTCTAAAGCTTGTTTTTTCCTAAAACAATTTTTGATTTTATAGAGAACCAGATAACTAAAAAGTTTTTAAAAATCTAAAACAGTCGTTATTCGTATACTTATCTATAGAATACATGATCTGTGCATGTTTTTTAAACTACTGTGTGAAGAAGTCGGGTATTTTTATGCTCACGGTATTGCTTTTTCTGGCAAACGTTTTTCTTGTAGGACTGCGTGTTTTGCGTCAGTTCACTGTTTATTAATCTGGATTAAATTTCTAAGGGCTGTTTATGATTATAACTGTGTTTGTCGTATATAATGGACTCATGCATTTCCAGTGGGCTGAGAAGTAAATTCACACGCCAGACGTTAAACTGTTGGATGCAGTAATACTGCAATAATACTGAAGGCACCCAACGCTGTTACTTAAATACTCCTATGAAAAAATTACATTAAAGTAATGCTACTTTAAGATGTTTACTTGACAAAATGGTTGCACTGTTATAAAATCATAAGAATGTGTTGTTTAATCCAACTGCAAGTAACTATGATATTTATTGGACAGACCGTGAAAGGACTTCAAGGCTAGTTTACAAAGCTGAAAGAATATATTAGATAAATATGTTACCCTAGAAACAAATGGTATGGCTTATGGCCATGTACGAAAAGGGAGCTTGTTACTCAGTGACATATGCAGACACAGCTCCTCACACACACACAAGTTTGTATTCATATCTTTCTGGGGACTGTCCATTCATTTCTATGGGCAAAACTATATTTCCAGCTTTGACAACCTTAACCCTACCCAGCCCTAACCTTAACACAAAATACATGTAGCACTTTTCGTTTTTCTTTTCTTTTAATTGCATTCACAGATTATTATCAACTTGAGTTTCCCCTTTTGGGGACCAAAAAGAAAATGGTCCCGACGTCAAAATAACAGGTTTTTATCACTGTGGGAACATTTGGTCCCCACAATGTAGTATATATGACTCGCGCACACACACACACACACACACACACACTGAGTTGAGTGTTATACATCAGGCAGCCCCACCCTTCAGAAACCCACGGGATCGTTTTTACAACTGTTTTTCACTGTGCCAAATCTATGCTGTTATTCTTCCTTAGTAACGGCATAACAGAACCTGCAAGCGTCGCCACTGGCGTTTCCGAGCGCCAGTGTAACCATGGCGACCAGAGTGATGTCTTCCTTGTGAGGGTAAAAAAAAAAAAAAGCAAGTGTTCAGCACCCCAGCAGGACATGGGCTCTGCGTCGCCCGCCTCTGCGTGCAGCTGTTTTCCATTCCTCCTCAAGCGGGCTGTGCATCACAGAGACGGCGCATCGTGGCCCTTCGGGGCCTCTAAGATGAGAGTGGAGATCGATGGCGATGGCCAGAGGTGGACATTTCAGATCCAGAAAATAAAAATCCTAACCAGGATTTTGTTTCAACCAACCAGTTGAGCATAAAGAGTCACACTCATAGAGTAATCACCTGGCTGGTTTAACCAAAATCCTGGTCTGGATTTTTACTTTCTGGACCTGAAATGTCCACCTCTGGCGATGGCCCTCATTATCGGCCCGCCTGCCCTGTCCTGCGTGAGCCTGCTCCTTCCCGGCTGTGATTCACACACTTAGCTCCACAAGGAGGGCCACACTACTGTGCCGCCGCCGGCTCACGCTCAGCCGTGATCGGTCCGCGCTTAACGGGGCCGAATAGGAGGCCCTTCCTCGGTCCTTATCGCCTATTGTATCTAAAGTAGGTTCCCAGAAAAGTGAAGCCGTGTTCACGGCAGGTCGGGGTGGGGCTGCTTCCTCGCACCTGTGCAGGTGTGATGCAGTGAGTCAGCGCGGCGAGTACGCCCGCTTGGGAGAGTGGGTGTGTCCACGCTTCAGCCCTCGTTCACGCACGCGTCCAGACATCTCACCATCTTGTTAAGGAAGGAAGTTGGGTATATTAGATAGATAGATTAGATAGATAGATATGATATTAGACAGATAGATAGATGCCCCCTCCACCATGCAGCCACGATGACCCCATGCTCTGGTGAGTGGCTGTTTCTCACCCGACCTCCGAGTTGTCTCACCAGTGAGAGAGACCGATCCACATGCCCAGTCTAGCTGAGCCGCGTGCCAGTCTCCTGTGTCGTCTGACCCCTGGCCTGCATGGGTGTCTGCTCACTGCTGGCTTAGAAAGGAGGGCAAGGGTATTTAATTTTTTGGAAGCGTTTGGCGGTAGGACTCTGGAAAGTGGAAAGTGAGGTTATCGCTTAAAATATCTCGGATATCTCAGTGGAGGAGGCGTGTCGGTGTCTGAGGATGGCGAGGGGCCTAGCGCTGTCGCTCAGTGAGTTCACACATTCCTGAGCAAGGAGCTCATGCACCTCCATGATCTCCTGAAGACCACTGCCCCAGAGCAGTTGCAGGACCAGCGGGTTCCCTTCTCCTCTGATGGAACCTTGCCAGCGTGGAGATGAACCCCTACGATTTTTGAGGCCAGGCTTCCATATTTGGAATTCTGTGTGTGCGCAGGCTGTAGTCACCATGATGTCATGTCCACCTTGCTCTGTCATCCATTAATTAGGTCTTCCATATTCTTAAATTTCAGAGAGTCTGTTCTTTTTCTGTCATAAAGGAGAAATACTAAAAGAGTTGTTTTTTATTGACAAAAACTGAGAGGAACAGAAAAGTTTATAGGGTGCTGAAAAAGCAATGCAGGCAGATGGAGTTTTTGGTTCGACACGCGCAGTACAGGGTTAAGACTGGGGGCGACTGACACCGACGTGACTGTTATACGCTGTTATCGCGCTGCCTGTTTGACTTGGCAGCACCGACTTTTCCAGCCTGACTGATGCTGAGAAACTGAGACAATCATAGGAAAACTTGACATGCCGCTCAGTGCCTCACTGTGATTTAAGATCAGCTGCAGTTTCAGTAAAACCATATTCTGAGGTCATTTCCCTTTATTGCCATCCACAGAGACCCAATTTAGAGGGAGCCTTGCTAATTTCCAGTAGAAATGTGTGTCTCATGAAAACGGCAGTTAAATGGCTATTTTAAAGAGTCTGGGCATTTTTGGGGGGTTATGAATAGCTGGTGTTGTTTGGAGACACAGATGGAGTCCTGGCTTAGCTGAGGAGGGCATCTCTGTCTGTGGTACCTCTCAGAGACAGTCTGTAAGCCAGTCTATCTGTGGTACCTCTCAAACGCAGTCTGTAAGCCAGTCAGTCTGTAGTGACGATACACACAGAGTGAGGGAGGGAGGGGTGCAGACTGGTATCCTCTCCATTCAGTCCCTGCCTTCTGCTGCCTGGAATAGTGTCCCCCACTCAAAGGGACTCTGTGTTTAATGAGCAATTATACAAAAATGGATGGATGGATGGAATTCAGCACATCTTGCATATTAACTGATCGTGCACCCAGTACTACAGACACCAAACAGCTTCAAGTCTGCACAGAACATCTATGAGCCGAGTCAACAAAACCGCAGCCCAGACAGGTCTGAAGGAATTTAAGCCCTCGAACACACATCGAACGGCGAAGGTCCTGTACAGGGCGGCAGCTAAACCTGCACAAGTGTGAGTGAATCGGAATTTAGGGTAGAAACGAAGCGGCGCAGTGAGAGCGAGGCGGCCGGGGCTGCGAACGCTCGGCAACACTGCGCTTGTTCGCGTCTGGGCTCTGCAGACGGCTGATACGGCCTGGCCATCCGCCGCCTCTACTTCCCCTCTCCCATCCTGTGCCCCATCCCTCGTGCACATCCATGCGGTTCACCCCAGGCCTGACTGCTTACACAGTCCTACGCCCAAAACCCCAGAAAGCAGGAATTTCCTGTTGGATCCAGAACGCCTGGAGTTGTGGGGAACCCAGGGAGGGCCTTGAACGCCAGCTGCCCTTTGGGCCAAGTGCCAGTCTCCAGGACCGAGGAATGCGGCGAGGCAGACGGGGCACTGCAGGGTCACGGCCGCCGTCTCCTGCGGTTCTGTCCCGTCGTTCCCCTGACGCTGCCCCCTGTTGGAAGGCTGGAGCGTCCCGACGGACACGGTCGGCAGGGGGTGATGTCAGTCAAACCTGGAGAACTGAAAAAATGGGGCAGAATTGTGAAAAGACCTCCTGTCCCTTAATGTGAGAGTCTCTAGTTGTGTGAGGGAACAGTAAAGGAGCAGCTGTACAGAGATGGGAGCCTGAGACAGTCAGTGTCAGCGGTAGTTAGTGGGTATTTGGTCATGGGAGGAGGAATCCCATTAGTGAACCTGATGGATGGAAATGTAAACGTTATTGTATTATGTGTTATTGGGTTACTCTAATTGTATCTATTTGTTGGGCGGGGGGGGGGGGGGGGTCAGCGAATGGCGTCTTTTGGGAAGGCTTCATGAAAAGGACGTGGCCGTTTGTTTTGGCTGGTAATTCTATTACATTCTAGCATTTTCTCGGGTTAATTGCCCATCCGCCCCAGTCATTCTTTGCTGCCTGGTTGCTCTTTTCCGTATTTATACATCGCCGAAGGCCTGGAACACAGACTCCTTTTGTTTGGATCGATTGCACAACCGGTGATGTAATGAACCGGGGACCTCATTCCCCGTGAAAACAGAGGGACGCGCTGTGATCTGCGGCCGGCGCAGGAAACGCAATAAAATATATAAGGGTCGCTTTACACAGAGTGAAACCTGAGGCGGCCCTGCTGGCGGGTGGCGGCGCTGCTGGCGGGTGGCGGCCCTGCTGGCGGGTGGCGGCGCATGACTATCTGGATCCGGCTCCCTTAATCCCAGGTCCATAATGATCTGGGCACCAGCTTTTGAGGAGGTTTTACATAAAGGGTCCCCTGGCTGGCTGGTCCCATCATGTGAGTCAGATAGGCTCAGGCTGGCCTGGCAGCTGTTACAGCCTGGGGGGTGACACTCTCCCGGTGGTGCGTACGGGCACAGCTCTTACGGCCTGGGGGGTGACACTCTCCCGGTGGTGCGTACGGGCACAGCTCTTACGGCCTGGGGGGTGACACTCTCCCGGTGG
>JAODKE010005488.1:13537-28516 GCA_026779605.1 Mormyrus hasselquistii
TACGGCCTGGGGGGTGACACTCTTCCCGGTGGTGCGTACGGGCACAGCTCTTACGGCCTGGGGGGTGACACTCTCCCAGCCGGTGACCTTTTTTTGAGCATCGCTGCTTGACGTTGGCTGAAAGAGTTGTTTGCTTTGACTGGCTGCCCTCCAGCCCTCTAGATCCCACCGAAATGTCACAGGCGCGTCTCCCAGCTAAACCGCTGCCATCACTGTGAAGGAATGCAGGCTTTTCAGTTTCTCACCAGCCCTTTTGTCTGACCTTATCTCCCCCTCCATTCTCACACGGAAGGCACGCCTTTAACAGCCTTAATGAGTCGTTAATCTCGGGCTGTAGTATACCTATGGTGTGTGTGTATACATGTGTGCTATCACCTTCCTGCACGTTAGTGAGCAGCACTGTTCCACTGCAATCGGTGTAATTGTAATGATTTCCTTGTTGTTTTCTTAATTTAGTTGAATGCAGAGGGCAAACTTGCCAATGAAAGTTACCCGTGGAATAATTTTTTACCTTAAAAAGAGGGAAATGGAATTAAATGAAGGTCTGGGGTCTTTCTGGGGTCGGGTTAGTGTTCCTCTAAATGAGCCGTTAGCATCGATAGCAGGCTTAGTGAACTGGTAGCTGTGCTTCAGGTTTTACCCCTTGCTGTAGTTCTGTGTGGATCATCTGGCTTTGGTTAAAACCCAGTCTGATTGAGCTGTCGGGGGGGGTTATATGTATGGTTAAGCCATGTGTGCATGACACAAAGCTTCCACTGAGGTGAGATAACGCGCACACGCACACGCGTGCACGCTCGCCCCTTCGGGCGCCATGACATCATGGCTCAGTCTCCTTCTTGAACACACATCTGCTGGTGATTTTCCTTTTAACAGCCCGCGGACGTCGAGCTGCTTTGGCTGAGCTCTGCTTCGTTATTTTGACCGGCGAGGGGCTGGATTCAATAACAGAGGACCGTCTAACTCATTTTTGCTTGTGCTTCTCTTCTGAAACCAAATGGCACAGAAAGAGATATTTTTCGAGGTGGCACTATCTACGCAGTGAGACGTAAGATTCAGGGAGTAAACACTGGAGGGCCGACTCTGTGTCCGTCATTCGCATAGATATACCTCCCACGTCGAGTGCCATCCTCTCTGCATTACACTCTTATTTAAGGATTTTATTTGTTTAATTGACTCTGTACCGGATCAGCATTTGGAACACTGATATTCTTCGATATTTGTGTTAAAATTATCCACAGTATCTATCCATACATCCACCTGGTAACCATTCAACCTATTCTGGGTTACAGGAATCATACTTGGTATGTTTTTTTTTTAGAAATTAAATGTCTTTTCTAGTGACCCGATGGGTTAAAGCAGGAGAGAACTGGGTCATTTTCAACCCATTACCTCTTATACTCCTCATCTTTGTGTTCTTGCAGTTTGGCAAATCCCTCCAAGTCACACGGGCACGACCATGACGGAGCGCTTCAACTGCTTTTACTGCCGTGACGACCTGCACGGGAAGAAGTACGTCAACAAGGACGAGAGGCACGTCTGCGTGCGCTGCTTTGACAAGCACTGTGCCAACACCTGCACCGAATGCCGCCGCCCCATTGGCACCGAGTCCAAGGTCGGCTTCTATTTCCTTCTGTTGGTCATGATCTGTGGACAGCTCTCTCTCCTCCTGTAAGCTGTCTATTGTTCCACCTGTTAGTGTCCCCACACAGCTGTCTGTCTCTCCTCCTGTAAGATCTGTCCTTGCACAGCTGTCTGTCTCTCTTTTTCCTTCAATATGTCCTTGCAGAGCTGTCTCTCTCTCTCCTCCTGTAAGATATGTCCTTGCACAGCTGTCTGTCTCTCTGTTTCCTGCAATATGTCCTTGCAGAGCTGTCTCTCTCTCTCCTCCTGTAAGATATGTCCTTGCACAGCTGTCTGTCTCTGTTTCCTGCAATATCTGTTCCCACGCAACTGTCTCTCCTCCTGTAAGATGCACAGCACTCTCTCTCTCTCTCCACTTATATGGTCTGTCCTTACACAGCTGTCTCAATTCTCTGCTCTAACAGCTGTGTGTATATCCTCCCTTGTAGGAGTTGCACCACAAGGGCCGTTACTGGCACTCGGACTGCTTCCGCTGCGCCAAGTGCTACAAGTCGCTGGCCGGTGAACCCTTCAGCGCCAAGGATGACAAGATTCTGTGTGGGAAATGCAGCGCCCGCGAGGACTCGCCCCGCTGCCACGGCTGCTACAAGCCGATCCCGCCGGGTATGTCCGCCAACCAACGACGCAGAAACACACCTAAGCCAGAGAGTCTGCAGCGCATCCTGGCAGAGCGCTGATTAGGAGGCATTGAAGAGAAGGCTCCTGGATCAAAGCCTGCACAGATGCCCTCAGGAATACAGACACTTTTTCATATATACAGGTCTCGCTGAAAGTCTTGGGAAACTCGTTAAATTCAGCAAACATAATGTACATTTATTGGTTTTTAAACAAAATTATTTATTCTTGTATTTACAAAAAAAAAAAACAATCCCATTGGAATTAGGTAAGTAGTTTTAAGTAAAACATTAATTTCAATTTCAACATTAATTTTTAAGTAATAAACTGAAACCAAAATTATAGTTCTGAGTTAGGAAGTTCTTTGACAAGCAGCTTCATTGGGTGCTTTTTAATTAGTAACACCTTTGCGATAACAAAACCGAACATTTGTGTTTAGAATCCATCTCAGAGCGAATGACTACAATTGCAATTAATAGCAAAATGGCAAGAATAGAACAGAATGAGTCAGACCAAAACATTATGAGATTTAAAAATGAAATGTCTGTGTGGAAGATCTGTGCAGATGTTAAACTTTGCTTGTCAGTGGACTCTTGTTATGAAACCGGTAAATTTGCAATGTTTTTACAGAATTAAGCAAGCGTCCCTAGACTCTCTGTGACCTCTGTAATTACATGGGCGCAGACATGCAGTGGGACGCCTCAGGGCCACGGCTCTGACCGGGCGCTCTCTCTCGCCAGGCTCCCAAAACGTGGAGTACAAGAACAATGTGTGGCATGAAGACTGCTTCACCTGCTACCAATGCAAGCAGCCCATCCACTCCCAAAGCTTCCTGACCAAGGGCGAGAACATCTACTGCTCCCCCTGCCACGAGAAGAAATTCGCCAAGCACTGCGTCCACTGCAAGCAGGTGCGGCAGCCGGGGGCCCCGGTGGGGGGGGGGGCCGTGGGGTTTGGCACTAGCTCACGCCTCTCCCGTCCCCGCAGGCCATCACCTCCGGGGGCGTGACCTACCAGGACCAGCCCTGGCACTCCAAGTGCTTCGTGTGCCACAACTGCCAGAAACCGCTGGCTGGCAGTAGCTTCACCTCGCATGATGAGCGCGTCTACTGCGTGGACTGCTACAAGAGCTGTGTGGCCAAGAAGTGCAGCGGCTGCCAGAACCCCATCACAGGTCAGGGGGCATGCGCGCACGCACACACACACACACACACACACACACACACACACACAGTGGGCAGGTCAAAAAAATTCAATTCCAAAATTTAAGAACTATTTTGCATTCGTAGACCCTGTGGTTGTGGTTTTGGGTTAGTCACACTGATTTCGGCCACGCCTTGAGGGGTGACCTCACGCCTCACCAGCCGTGGTTCTACCCACAGGGTTCGGTAAGGGTACCAACGTGGTGAACTACGAGGGCAGCTCCTGGCACGATTACTGCTTCAACTGCAAGAAGTGCTCCCTGTCACTGGCCAACAAGCGCTTTGTGGCTAAGGGCGACGCCCTCTACTGCCCCGACTGCGCCAAGAAGCTGTGAGCGGCTCCCCCTGGTGGCGGCGGGGCCACCTGCACCTGGGTCACCCGGGAACACGCTCGTTAGATAAATGAAACTAAACGAGTGGTTAGTTTAGATTTCGGAGACAATCACTCAGCCCTGGCTTCTCTATACATCTGCTAGTAATTCCGAGCTTTTGGTGAATAGCTCTTTTCTGTAATACGCAGTTTGGTCAATTTGACACGGTAATGATTATTATCTTTCATTTAGTGATATTATCCAGTAGTTGCTGGCTTTTTGATGCTTAGGATTAATACCAGTGAAAGGAGGGAGCGCGGCTCAGCGATTTCAGTCATGACTCCTTACATTACGATCACGAGGTGCTGACATTTACCCAGCGGCACGCGCATGACTGTGCAGTAACTCACTCAGAATCACCGCAGATAAACACGGACTTAGCGAAGGTATAGTGGGTATAGTTAAGCTACATTTACAGTAATGTCTGCAATAACATTAGAATCTGTTCACCATATGTACACGCAGCTGCAAAAATAAAGGTGACCACCGGGGAAAATACAAAAAAAATGTATACAGAGTTTTTATGAGCGCAGACATTTCAGTCAGAGAAGGATCCGCCCCCTAATGGTGTCATTCCTTTATTCAGACATTTTTACATTTTTCATCAGTACATTGGACATATTTTTACAGATGCACCCACACAGGTTTAAACATTTTTTCAAATTCGGGGTCTCTCAGCCCAGGTGAGCATATTAATGTTTTTACAGTGTAGTTACAGTGACCAGCCAGATGGAGGTGCTGCTGCATGTTACATTTCAGAGCAGGCAGGGGTGACTATACCATTCCACTATTAAGTACATAGTGACACAGCTGGATGTGTACAGGGTCACCAGAACATCACATTAACCCCCCCCCCCCGTATCCGGCAGTGGCCTCTCCTCACCTCAGTCCCTCACACTGCATGCGGATCTGCATCACGCACAAAAACCCCAAAGTCCAATCAAGCAGGACAGACCCAAAACAGGATGTGCGACACCTTCTGGCTCCCCAGTGGGGGTCACACATTGGTTCTGCCCAGTCACTGATCTTCTGTTAGTCTGGTTCTTTAGCATTTTGAGTGGAACATCCTGCTGAGCCAATCTGGTTAGAAAAGGTTACACTTGCAGAGAGCGGCGGTGGATGGGACTGTCTGAGGTTTTGGAGGCTGTCCAGCGTAGCACTTACAGAAAGAGGTTACGATAACATGTGTAGCAAAACCTGCCAGCTTACAGTCAGGCATAAACAACTTATGCTACATAATTAGTGAGCAGGAAGAATCATAATCGCTGCTGAATATAAAGAGGAATTCATAACTGAATGGCAGTTCGCCCTTGTTAGACACCCGACAAGCAGGCATCTGGTCCAGTGTGAGTTTACACACAGGCACAGGGTTAGCCACCTAAAACCTGAAGGACCAGCTAGGCAGAGGGATGAGTGTGACCCTGTACCTGCCTGTGTGTGCGTGAGATTTATGGCACGACTCCCCTCTTTGCCGGGCGTGAGCATGTTCAGTACACCAAGGAGCCACTGGAGGTTAGGGGAGACTGGAGATTAAAAGCAAAATGACTGCAGGTTACAGTGAGGGTTTCCAGTAACCGCAGAGCAACAGGGGCCCCAGCCAGCAAGCCGGGCCCCCGCCACCACAGACACCAGCTCAGAGACACCAGATCTGCTCACCCCGCCTCATCATGAATGACTTTTCAGCCTAATACTGATTAAACACCATAAATGTGAAATACACTTTAATATAGTCACCCATAATACATTTGAGAAAAGTACATTTAACACAAAAAGGTAAGAAAATCAGTTCGCCTAGAGGTTTTTAGCACATAGTGAAATGGTACAAACCACGTGTGAAAGTCAGCATTGACATTCCCTGTGTGGTATTTGGTCACTTTAGTGTGAAACGTACTTTTGGCGATTCTCAGGCCTTCCATAACGTGGAGCTCTCTCACCAAGCAGACACCTGAACATGGGCTGCCCCCTTGTGGCCGACAATAAAAATGACAAATTAATATGGTAAAACAAAGTGTTCAAAGGGGTCTGTGCAGATACTGATCCACACACAGTTGTAGTATTTGCTCAATTATGCTGAATCTACAAACCGGTTTAAGACTTAAAACCTGTGAAACACACACCTCCTGCAATCCCAAACCAAAACAAGATTCCAAACAGTTAACATACGAAGGGCCGTCTTTCTCACTTACACCACCGGTGTACCGTAAAGAACCTTCAGAAGCTGACCGTGCTGCTTCAGGTTTAGCTGTATGACACAGGAAGCAACCAATCTTTGACATCCCCCGTAAATAAATGGTCCCGCCCACCCCAAGCCACCCGAATCCCTATTGGCCCGTGGCTGTTTACGCGATATTTCATATTCATAGGGATGACACAGTTCTAAAAGGTAACGTGAACCTCGGGTGGCGTATTCTTGCCCCACGCCGTAATTACAGTGCCCCCCCCCCCACACACAGAGGGGGCACCGCTACCCTCTTTGACTGCTCCCTGGAAGTCTGCAGAAATACTAATCAAATTTATTCACACGATCAGGAATCTTTTAATTGCTGGACTGCTGACTGCAAATCTAACAAATGTAAATTTCAAATAACGTCTGTATAAAGTGCATTTTGACGTAGAGAGACGTTCATCGGAGTGGTAGCTGGATATAATCAGAGCAGAGACCCGGAAAGCCGACAGCACACTAATCCCATCCAATCCCCGGAAGTCATTGGACTGAGCCACAGAAGAATCTCCTTCAAACACATCTACGCTGGAAACACCATCTGACTAAACAGAGAAACCATTTGATTAAGTTGTTTTTGTATAATAATGATGTATTATAACAAGAATAATGCTAAAAACGAGAGCCATTTTCTGTTAGGATGTGACCGTGAGCAACGGTGAAAGTCAGGACAATTTTTTTCTTCCCTGAAGGTTTTTTTTTTTTTTTTTTTTAAATGTTTTCTTAAAGAGGTGAAAAACGGCCGACCCCGTGCCTCTGCTCCGCTCCCGTTTTGCTCCTCCGCTCCTCTGTGTACGTCTGTCCTGGGGGGGAGGTGGCTGAGAGACGGCACCAGAAGGCAGGAGCGCTGGAGTGCAAGGAGCATGGGCCTGCAGGGGGCGCCGTGGAGTCACAGCTCTGAGGGGCAGAGAGAGGAGAGACGAGGCGAGGCAGGTTGGCCGGACCAGAGGGTGTGGCGCAGACACAGGGTGACAGATAGGGGGCGCTTTTAATGGGATGCATGTGCTCAAAATAACAGGGCATGACGCACAATGACAATTAAGAATCTCCCAAACACATGTATCAGGAAGCCAAGGAGTACTTGGAAGAAAGCAACATGGACCGCACTCTCACAGGGCTGCCCCCTGTGCTAGAATTATGAGGCTCCAGCGCCACCTAGAGGGCGACTAGCTATAATCAGGATCACATAGTAATGGTCAGGCCTTTTGCAAGGGAGGGGGCACCAGTCCTCCACCGCAAGTAACAAACTTACAAAAACGAGAGGAGGCCGTTCGGCCCATCAAGCTCGTTTGGAGGAGCCCACTGTAAGCTCTTAAAACCTATAAAGGAGGAAGTTGAATGAGGAGTTGATGGGGGGGGGCAGCTTCCTCATGTGGACTCATAACTCCCAGTACATTTCGTTCAGTACACCGTTTGGAATGTTCCAGTGGAAACCAGACAAACTGGCAGGCAAAATCCGACAAGCGGCTGCAAGCTTCCATAACTGGGAAGGATCTTTGTGCCCTGTACAGAGCTCCTGTGTGTGTGCATCCTTCCTGTTGGGGGTGGTCATGTACCATCCTGCAGATCTGTCGCCCAAACCGCTTTCGTTTGGCTGCTTGCTGACTGCTGGCAGTACTAAATTTTGGATTCACCACCCGAAATTTGGCTTGGGGGGGGTGGGATTAAAAGGGACTTCTTCCTGGGGCTCACACAACTTTTAATTCCCCGCTAGCTGCTCCTGAGGAGGTGCTGCCTTGAAAGGGACAGAGTTTAAAAGCACCAATAAGTCTCTTTAAAACCTATTATGACCAAGGGGGTGTTCCACAAAGCAGGATCTCTGAGTTAGTTGGGTTTAACTAAGCTAGGTGTCACGAGTGTCCAATAGGAATGCCACTTACCTAACCTATTACTGGACGATCATCACTTCCAGCTTAAGTTAACACTAAGCTGTACGAGATATCTTGCTTTGTGGAACACTCCCCTGGGGTAAGTGGGACGGCATCCAGGTGCCCTGTGGACATCTCCCCACCTCATACTCTTCAGGAAGCCAGCGACACTGAGTAGCTAAACCTCCGGACACTCAGAAAAGCCAAATGCTTCACAATGAAGCCCTTCAGCACGACACTGCTCAAACCCCTACGGCCTTCACCGTGCATCCCCAGAGCTCCTGGAGAAGCATGACACCTACTCAACTGTAGACCTGTAGACCTTCACTACCCTCAACAGCATGTTAAGTGACAAAGTGGCAAAACCCTGACAGAGCAGAGAGACAGTGCATCAGAAGGGCCCCCAAAGTCAGACATGCTGTCCTGCAGGCCTTTGCGTCAGCAGGAAATAACGACACAAAGGAATTTCCAGAAGATGAATCTGTGAGACCTGACTTGACTTAGATACAACCAAGTGATACTGGGCCCAAGTTAAACCTTTCACATCAGAGACACCCTGCCCAACTCGCTGTTGCCAATGTTAAGGTGACCATGTTATGGTACAAACCATCATTCCATCTCTTACTAACAGTTAAAGAAGTCATTATGGAAGTGGCTCAGATTACCTAAAGAGACGATCTTCAGTAAATGACAGGAGATCTACACAATACCACAATATGATCTGGACATTGAGCCCCTTATCCTCGTGGTAGGAGGTCTGGACTTCCTGAAGACCACCCCCATGACCATCCACTGACTCCATCACTCTACCCATTCCTGAACCCTACCACTGACTCCATCACTCGACCCATATTCCTGGCCATCGACCATCCCCTCTACGACGGCTGGGTGCCAATACACTCAAAACAACCTCCACTCCAGCGGTCCCGCCCCAATTTAACATTTAATTAATGGAAGTCACCCTCCCCTTAAACACCACCACCATTACTCACCTGACAAAGCCTCAACAGGCTGGCTCGGGTTCAGAGCCCTGTCCTCGGGGGGGCCCTCGGCGTTGCATACATCTCCCCCAATTACTGGCCAGGTCTTGGGATGCACACCCTTATCAATGAGTTCCTCAAAGCTCCAGGAGCCCACCCTACACTTCTGAGTGGCCAGTGACCCATGGTTGGGTCCCTCCTCCATCTTTGGTGCTGGGCTGCAGGTGAACGGGGGGGGAAAAAAAAAAAAATGGAGAAATTCAGGGTCACGTGAAGTTAACCAGGATGACTTACAACTCTCCGTGTTTTATTCAATCAATTAATGACTTAGTATTATAAAATGTTATGAAATGGCATTCTGAAACAAATCAGAACGAGGACATTCATCCATGTGCGGTACCTGCTTGTCCTATGTAGGCTCGTGGGAGTCCAGAAAATACAGGCACAAAGCAGGGAATAACCCAGGATAGGGTGCTAAATAATGGCCGAATGTGTGCACTTGGCCCAATTTATAATACCAAACTCATTTTCACAGGAGCCACTAGGGGGCGCCAAAAGACTGCCAATTTTGTAATGAGTTTTGAGAGCTATTTAGATTCTCGATTCCTGCAATTTCATCAATGGCTATAATTGTCTATACAGAGGATGTATACAGCTGAAGACAGCCAGACTGTAATACTTAGTCTTTACCTGAACCTGAACTTGAACCTGATTTGACAAACCTTACTCAGTCCATCCTAGCATGTCTGCAACCCGATTCCTTATCAGCATCAGTGTTGAGTCCAACATTGTGCATGCAACCTAATCATATCTCTCTCTCTATTCTATTCTACTCTATTCTATTATATTATATATAAAGATTTGGCGAACGCATACGGATCAGTCCCACGTTAGCTGATCAACTATGCCACTTCCACATGCCCTCCTGTATCAAGAACATGGTTGCATCCTGCTTCAATGACCATCAGATTTGCTTTGCCCTTCAAGACTTCACCACCGGCTGCCAACAATTAGGAGTAGGAATTACCATGGGGTGTGCCATCCCTCCCATCCTGTTTGTGGCAGCAGCCTTTGAGGTAATCCTTGTCGGTGCAAGACAGATGGTTGGAGGGATCAAGCTACCTGCCGGGCAGAGACTACCCCCCCACTGAGGGCATACACGGACGACATCACCAGCCTCCTTCAGACAGCAGCATGCATGTCAAGACTGCTGAAAAGGGCGGATGAGCTGATGTCGTGGGCCCGAATGAGGATCGAGCCCTCAAAAATCACAGGACCCGACTCTCAGAAGAGGAGTCCGAAACGACGGCACCATCTTCATCACGGGGGGGGGGAGAAAATACCAGTCATCTCTGAGCAACCCACTAAAAGCCTGGGGAGGCAGTACACAGATGGAGAGCACCATACTGAAGCAGCTCTCAGAAGGCCTGGCAAAGATCGACCAAAGCCAACTCCCGGGGAAGCGCAAGGTCTGCTGCTACCAATTCACACTCTACAGGAGGGTGATGTAGCCGCCAGAAATGAGTGATATTCCCTCATCCACCACAAGTAAAATGGATGGAAAAGCCAACTCATTCGTCAGAAAGTGGTTGGGCCTGCCACGGTGCCTCTTTGAAACAGGCCTCTTTGGAAGGAACACCCTCCAGCTGCCATTTCAATCCATCAATTTGGGCTACAAGCAGGAAAAGACCAGGCTCGTTCTCGAGTTGAGAGAGAGTCCACTGACGAGACTAAAGAATGTGAACACCAGGATTCCGACAGGCCGGAAGTGGAAAGCAGAAATAGAGGCCGACCGGGCCATCAGTTGCCTGCAACATCGAGAGGTTGTCGGCAGAGTCCAAGCAGGAAGAGCAGGCCTAGGGTGGGGAGAAGCGCCACGGTTCTGGTCCAAGGCCAACCGCAAAGAGAGGAAGGAGATGGTGGTGGCGGAAATGACAAGGTGAGGCGGAAGTGAGGAAGAGCGCTACAAGATCAAGTCCGTGTTGCCGGAGGGAATCGAGGCTACCTACGAGTAAAAAAAGGCCAAGTACTCAGAGCTGACTGCTGAGTGCCGAATGGTTGGCTGGGAGACTACAATCTATCCAGTGGAAGTTGGATGCCGAGGCTATGTAGGGCTGTCAATCACTCACCAGAGGAGGCTGAGAAGGGGAGTTCGGCTTTGGCTGAAGAGGAAGGACAAGTACTGGGGAAACAACTAACCCCAGTAACAGCCGCAGGGGAAACACCTATCAGCTGCAGGGGTGACAGGGAGATGCTCCTGTCACTGCTCCACCACCAGGAGATGTTCCTGGTTCCTGGCTGACGATCCAGCAACTGACCCGTGGGTACTGGAAGAGGTGTGACCGGCAGCAACGCCCAGCAGGCAATTCCATCTACCAGGTAACACTACTAGGTCCAAAATGGAAAATAATAAAACCTAATGGAGGAGTCCCGGGTGAGTGTGTCCCTCGTACAGTATCAGTACCGCCCCGTACTGACCTAACAGCCACCGGTTCTTGCTGGAACACCGTTTCCTTGTTGTCAGTCTTCCTAGTCACACCGCTGACTGACAGCTCCTGCAATGCCACCGGCTTCCGCTCAGGCCAGCCCCACCCCACATCCGTCACTTCGCTTTCATCCCTGATCTCCTTCAGGTCCTCTTCTGCAGAATACACAACATGTTGTATATGGCCATTTTTACATACGGTGCGGTTACCTTGTTAACAGAAAACCAAACTCAATGCCAGACGGCGCTCTGGGAAGCTTCACCTTTGGCCTCGTGGTCTTCTTCCTCATTCTCATCCAGCATTCCTTTCTCCTCTCTCTGCAGTACATGTAAGAGAACCCGCATGTAAGAGAACCCACGCATCTAAGAGAACCCACGCATCTAAGAGAACCCACACATCTAAGAGAACCCACGCATCTAAGAGAACCCGCATCTAAGTCTCCCGTCGTTTAAGTCAGTTTTGACAATACGGTCGGTTCCATGGGAATCAACCAACCGTGAATCGAAAACGCGCAAAAAAAATCCAAACACGAAAAAAAAAAAAAATCCAGGAAGTTTTAACATATATAGTAATTTTTCCTTGTCATTATTTCCCAAACAATGCGGTATACATTCATACATACATACATACATACATAGGATTTACATTGTATCAGGTGTTGTAAGTAACGATTTATGTCTACAGAAGGATGTGCGTAGGTTATGTGCAAATACTGCATCGTTTTATATAAGGGACTTGAGCATCTACAGATTTTGGCAGCCATGAGTTTGGGGGGGGGGGTGGGGGGTGGAGGGAGTCTTACAACCAATCTCCCATGCATACAGAGGGACGACTGTACTGTTCTACTCTGCAGTAATTCCCAGAATGATACACATCGACTTAAAAAACAAAAACTCAAAACATATGACTCAATTTGTCAGTTTTCATTCAAAGTTGAGAACAAAAAAAACAAAACAAACAACGTCAGCAGAAGAGCGTGGGAGCAAATCGAAGCCGGGCCATCTGCCCTCTTTTTTCCATGCCCCGTGTTTTGCTTTGAAGCTGCTGGAATCGCGGCTTGGCCCAGCCAGGAAGGGTACTCACCTTACAATCGTTCTGGTCCGCCTTGCGTGTCCTCCTCATGATTTCCTCGATTCTCTTAAAGGGGACAACAGCGTACATGCAGACATCAGCGCCCGATCCTGGGCATCGCGGAGCAGGTTGACCGGCTGGATACTTACCTTCCTCCTCTGCATGCGCTCCAGTTGGTTCTTCTGCAGGATCCTCTCTCTCTCCCGCCTCTGTCTCTCTGCCTCCTCTGTGGCTCGGACACCTGCCTCTTCACGCTGGGGGATGGTGCTCCCACAGTGACTCTCCCAAAACGACCGATTACGTGCAACATGTGCGCAGCCACAACCAGGAAGAGCATTTAACGGGGATCAATAATGAAAAAGGCGGAAAGTTGGTCGAAACAAAATCCTGGTCTGGATTTGTACTTTCTGGACCTGAACTTTCCGTCTCTGCTGATAACCATATACTGGTTAAGTGTCCTGAGAAGGCCTGGCAGAGGGTAAGGAAGTTCCTGACATAGGTCTAAGGCGTGGCACACTCTGATCTGATGCTCACCTCCCGCTGCACCTCCACTCGCCTCTGCAGCTCCTCCGCCTCCAGTCGCTCTCTCTGCTCCTCTGCCAGGCGGGCTCGCTCCTCCTCCTCCTCCTTCCTCTCCTCGGCACGGATCCTCTCCTCCTCCAGCCGCCGGGCCCTCTCCTCCTCTGCCAAAAGCCTCTCCTGCTCTTTCCTTAGCCTGTTGTGAACCGTGCACCAAACGATATGGTTACTAACGACACGGGGAGCGCACTACGGATGACCCCCCCCTCCACTGCCATTCTGTCACGGCACCAAATGTCATCGGCTAGAAAGCATGCTGTCGAAATCACAGAGCATCGACAACCCCTCCCTCCATCCATCCATTCCCTACTCCTCCCATACTCCTCAACTTCTGGAATTACTGGATGGATCAACAGGAAACGCGAACGCAAATTAATGCATTGTTACCTGAATGCTCCGAGTCCTAGTCGTGACATTAATCAGGTGTAATTTCAGAGTTCTTACTACCCATTCCACTTACAGGCCAATTTGCACAGTCCTTCCCCACCGATAAGATGATTAACTATATTTCATTGTGCACGACTTAATGTCCATGTCTTAAAATGTCATTTATATTAAATAAAATATAAATATTTAGACATATGTCATTTGCACTATGACCAACATAACAGTAATAACTAATACTTTATGTATTTTGTTACTTTTAATATGTGTCAGACCATTTACCATCAGTCCATGGACAACAGATGTAAAAGAGATTTACATTTACATTTTATGTTTATTAATGTGCAGCGTCCATGTGAAATAAACCATAAATAAATAAATAAATAAATAAATAAGACACACCAATGGAATAAGTGAGTAACTACCATATAACGTCATATAGACCCCACTGTGATTTTCTTCTGAGACCAAATGCTTCTGCTACCTAGATTGTTTTTCACTGTACACACAAGCGCCAGTTAGCTGGTAAAACACTGCCCCACAAGTCTGTATAATGTCCCAGATCCCACACTTGAGAAGGCTAAACAAAACACTAGCAAACAAAAAGCTATCAAATTAACATTTTAACTTTGGAGATAAACACTAATTAAAGATGCATATAAAACGGCCCGTTACAGTAGGCTTAGGCAGTATCTTTGATATTAAAACCTGCTGTAGATCTTCATCCATAATGTTTTTGTGAAACAGTAATAAGATACATAAAATACATTCACAAAGTCAAATGGCATCTGCTTTCATCCTTCCCTTTTCTGCCACATAGGGGTGTTGCTTCAATTTTTGGGCCAATCTATCTCAATTCAAACAGCTCCAGTTCATTTATACATGCAAAGCCTCTCTAAAGTTTGAAAAAGATCCACCAAGCACTTTTTAAGTTACTGGATTAACGATATGCAGCAGCAGACCAATCCCAAAGGGATACGTATTCCCTGTCTGGGGAATGTAACAAATATGTTCCCAATGTCTAGAATATACACATCTTCTGAAAAATATTGGATGGCTATTAAGAGACATGTGAAAACCTTTGGAATTTGATTTGACTGCACATCATCGACCCACCACCATTGTGGTGTGTGTGGAAGGAGGCCTTGGCATCTAGGTATAGTCAGTCTCACCGCAATGCACAGTATTAGTTCTGGAACAAAACTCTTGGAGAGGGGCTGGACTCTATTCCACTCTGGATGTGCCCTGTCCGAGGCGCGCCGGGCAGGTGTGCTTTCTCATTGCCTCACAGTTCTGTGCTTGTACTTTGCAGTTCACCCCAGTGACCAGAGGGTCGACTCACTTTCAATTATATTTGGGGGGTGTGGTCTGTATGCTGTTTGTGCTTATGCACAGGACATTAATTCAGATTATCCGGTCTTTTTAAAAGACCTTGGGGGGGGGGGGGGGGGCTGGAAGGCCCCCCCTCGGGGGACTCTGTTGTTTTACTGGGGGATTTTACAGTAACAGAGCGAAAACAGAGAAATCTAGAAGGGTGTGGTGGGGACAAACATCCTAGACT
>JAODKE010005775.1:0-27998 GCA_026779605.1 Mormyrus hasselquistii
GGTGTTTGTTATAGACAAACCATGCATTGCACAGAAGTCCAATAACAAAACACCACTCGGGTTCAGATCAGGGAGGCTGTTCCTCCCAATCACCCCCTCCAGGTCACACTATCATTGCCCACATGAGTGTTGAATTCCCCCAGCAGAACGATGGAATCCCCTCGTGGTATACCAACCAGCATACCACTAAGGCAATGCAAGAAGGCTGGGTACTCTGAACCGACATTTGGCGCATAAGCTCAGATGACCGCCAGAGACCTATCCCCTACCCGAAGGCGCAGGGAAGCAGCCCTCTCGTTCACCAGTAGCCCCACCCCAGCCCAGCATCGCTCACCCGCCGCAACTCCAGAAGAAAAGAACATCCAGCCCCTCTCCAGGAGATTGGTTCCAGAACTCAAGCTATGTGTTATTTAGTCGGTATCTCTCAACCTCACGTACAAGCTCAGGCTCTTTCCCCACCAGAGAGGTAACATTCCATGTCCCGAAAGCCAGTTTTGTCAGCTGGGGATCGTATCGCCATGTGATGTCATATTTGTACCTAAAAATGTACCTTTAATTTTAGTAATGTAAAATCAATTTTGGCCAAAACAAATTTAGAATGATGGGGAGTAATAAAAATGCACATTTTCTCAGTAACTGGTTTCTATGTAAAGTTAGAAGAAAAAAACATATTATCAGTGGTTTTCAAGGCAACAATCTATACTCAAAATCTATACCTTCAAAATCTATTCAATCAACTGAGTGTTCTGGCTTCTTCGTATGTCAAGCATTGGAGAAGTGGCTGTGGAGTCAGCATCTTCTAGTTTGGTACTAGCTGGCTTCTTCTAAAGTGCATTGTAATCAGATAAATACATTAGTAGTACATAATGATCATTAGATCCACTTTATAACCTGATTTATTGTATATTCAACTATATTTTGAAATATCTTGAGCTCAGTGGTTCTTTTATGAGTTCATCACAATTTATTTAGTGTTTAATTTTCTCCCTGAAATTCATTGTAATTATGATTAGATTTCTCATAGTGGTGAGATTTTTTTGATTTCCTTCTGGTTCCCCCCAGTAGTTTGATTGGTCTTTTTACAATGATTACTGTTCAAAATAAGTACACTGTTTTGGTAGAAATACTTCATATACCACAAAATCTTAATTCAGGTTTAGCAGCTACTCCCAACCAAACTTCCATTTCAAATACCCTTCAGGATTCTTCTTTTATAGGTCCCTGCACCCCAGAAGCTAATGCTCTGAAGGAAAAAAATATATACTTATATATACTTTGGGAAGGATAAAATGATGAATGGACAGCAGAAGGGGTGTATTCCCATAGCCCTGACCCATTCTGAATTCTCCCCTCTACAATTAAAGACAGGGACAGAATGTAAAACACTACAGCCTTCCAATTTGAAATCTCCTACCTCCTCCACTACATCGAAGAAAGACTTTAAGGACCTAATGAAAGTTATAACTTGAAGACCACAGAGACATGCCAATACGGATAGAAAAAACACAAAGACTGGTCACTGAAGGTCCTTAAACTAATTCTTTTTATACTGGTTGCTCCCATCTCGGACAATTCTCCCAGCTGTTCCTAGTTTTCACCGGTTTCTGTATTCTATATCTGGCAGCTCGATTTTCCAAACTGTGCGAGTTCTTCATGGTGTGCCCAGAGTTTGAATGTTTTCTCCTGTGTTTGATTATTGGTGTCCTGACATCTGCTACGATTCCCAGACTCCAAGTTTTTGCCTGCCCTTTTCTGTACTGACGCCAATCGCCCGACCCCTGCCTAGAGACCCGACCTTGCTCTATGCCTCTATTCTGTACCGACGCTGTTCGCCCAACCCCTGCCTTAAATAAATGGAAATACCTAAAGCAGATCCGCATCAATGTCCATCTTCTTGTCCTTACAACAGATGATCTTGCCTCCAAGATGGACTCAGTGGATCAGGACGGACTCCAGCGAGTTACGATAGCCCTGGGTAAACTAGAATTGGTGGCAATCGGGGAGTCCCTGGAGTCGTACCACGCAGGTTTGATGAATATACCCTCTGAAGTTCATCAGCTTCATTCTGATGCCTCCGCCGCTCCGGTGGGTCGGCCGACAAGCGAACCACGCCTGTCACCTCCCAGTCAGTACAATGGGGATCCGGGTTCATGCCAGTCCTTCTTATCGCAATGTTCCACTGTTTTTGAACTGCAACACTCCACCTTTCCCGCCAGGTCACTTATGTCATTACCTTGCTTATCGGGTCGGCAAGGGAAAGGGGGACTGCAGCCTGTGACGCCAGAGCTCCGTTTTGTGCACGCTTTTCCAGTTTCGCGGAGGAGTTGAAGCGCATCTTCGATCGCTCTAAGTCTGGCAGAGAGGCAACGTGTGAATTGATGCAGCTTCGCCAGGGTATTCGCTCTGTTTCCACTTATGCTATACATTTCTGAACCCTGGTGATGTCTTGCGGATGGGGCAGGATGGCCCCCGGTGTTAGGTCACCCTTAACACCCTTTAACACCCTTTCATAGTCATTGATGGTGTCCCTTGCCATTTTCGCATGGGGTCTGGGTGAAACAGAATATAAAAAGTAAATAAATAGACCAGATGACACTAAGGTTGCCCTTTAGGGGGCATCATTTCGGCCATTGAAGGTCTTTGCCGTCCTCGTCATGGGAACAGACAATAAAACCCATATTAATAAAACCTCTATATTAATGTTACTGAGGTCCCCAAGCAGGTAGAGTGAGGGGGATGGTGGGATACGATGCCCTAGGTGTGTTGATAAGTCTTCACAAATTCTTTGCCAGAATTCATTGACTGGTGTGCAGTTCCAGAAAGCATGTAGGTAATTATCTGGTGCATCCTTCTTACAAGTTAAGCATATTTCAGTATTTCTGATACCCATCTGGAACATCCTCTGCCCTGTGTAGTGTGTTCTGTGTAAAATTTTATACTGTAATAGCTGCAGGTTGGAGTTCCGAATTTGAAAGGTATTCAAGCAAATTTGCCTCCAGAAGTTAGTGTCTGGGTTGATGAGTAAATCCTTTTCCCATTTGTGGGTAGGGAGTGAGAGCGTTGTATCAGATTCTGCTAGATGCACGTAAATCCTAGACAGTAGTTTTTTAGTTGGAGTTATTAAGAAGTTTACTATTTTAGGTGAAAGCTCCAGATCTAATTGCTTACGGCACCTTCTATTATGTATTATTGATTTAAGTTGAAGATATTCTAAGTATTTGTTTTTCTCAATGCCATAAATTTCTGCTATTCTGTCAAATAATATCATGCAATTGTCTTGGATTATATATTCGAGACGTTTGATTCCTTATTATGCCATGCAAGGAAGTTTATCATTTCTTTATTTAACAGGATGTCAGGGTTGTTCCAGATGGGTGTCAGTTTGCATGGGACCAGTGAAGTTACGCAAATATTTATATGGCAGACTGGGAAAGTTGTCTTTTCCAGGGATGTACTGTACTCATTTACCTCTGGTTTATTTCAGATATTTGGATGACATTTTTGGGGTATGGCAGGATGGAGTTGACACCTTTAGAAAGTTTCTAGACAGGGCAAATTCACATCACGCATATCAAAATCAAACATAACATGGATTGGGAATCAATACATTTCCTAGATACAGCTGTTTATTTCAGCACTACAGATACAATGGACAACAAATTGAACACCAAGGTATACTTTAAACCTACAGACACACATTCTTTATTGCATAAACTCAGTTATCACCCGAAACATATATTTCAGGGATTGATAAAATCACAGCTGATTCATTTCCATCACCTCTCTTCGGAAGAACAACACTTCCAGGAGGCGACACAAACTCTGTTTTTAGCCCCTTAGATCTAGAGTGTCATACTGGGTAAGCGAGAGAAACACGGACCCAGGACTGTGAGGAAAGCAGAACTTTAATGAGGCAGGTGACAGAGAAGAGAAAGCAAACCGAAATCCTGCACAGCCCCAGAGGGAAGGCATAGCCGCTCAGGACAGCGGAGCAGCTGTGCGTCACAATGGAGCTTCTCTAGGACGGGAGATCAGGCAAACAGAGTTGAAAGCGGCGGGCGAAAATCGTTGTCGTTGTCCAGAAGCGTGGGTCGGTTGCCAGTAGGTCAGTCCAGCGGAGAGGAACAGGACAGACAAACAAGTGGGTTGGAGGACAGAGGAAGCCGGACTCAGCAGGGCAGGTAATTTAGGGATGGGAGCTGGACTGCAGAGGGAAGGCACAAAAGGTAAGGATCCGACAACAGGTAAGGCAAGGGAGATCAGGGAGATGGAGGACAAGAAAACGCTCAGCAAAGCTTCTTTTCATCGGCTCAATACTTTGCAATTTGCTTAGTGTTTTCCCTTCCCTCTTAAAGGAGGTCTAATCGGCGTTAGAGGAGTTGCACCTGTCCATCCCCGCCCCTGTGGGCGTGACATAGAGGGTATACCAAACGGTTTTTGAGGTCAATCAAATCCAGGACAGTGCATGATTTAGGTAGGGAACGAACTCAGGAACCTGAATCAGGGGGGCTCATACCCTTCATAACAACATCTACATCAAAACGTGTGCTAATCAGGCAGAACTTTATTAAAACTCAGCAAAATTACCCAGAACTTGAGGGTCAAAAAATAATTGCAGCATATAGGAAAAATAAAAATCTGCAGGAACAATTGGTCAGATCCAAATTTGTATCTGGACCAGTTAAAGCTCCCCCTCCTTGGACATTTCATTTTCGACGTCTCATTTTACTTCAGCAGGATGGCAAGGACTTACCCATCTGGGATAATATCTCTCTGGTAACGTTAAATGTGCTATACGTCATACAGCGTGAACACTGCAAAAAGAAGTATATTGGGGAGACAAAGCACTCAATTCACGTTAGACAGCACTTATACAGTATTTTAAAGAAGACTAAAAATATAGTATTGGTGACCCACTTTAATACAGTTGGGGTTAGCTTTCTCAGGATTTCTGGATTAGAAACAGGAATTATGTGGTCGACAAAGCAGAGAAGGGAGAAGGAAAGGCAATGGATTCAAAAGGTGGGTACATGGGTTCCCAATGGATTTAATGAGAAAGAACAGGAAATGGTGGTTGATCAGATGATAGGTAAGGGTTGGCTCTAGGTGTCCCCATTCATTCTGGTTCTCCAATTTTTTTTTTCCTCCTCTTTTTTCCTCTTCTCATTTTTCATTTTAGAACATAACACCAGTTATACTCAGAACCCTTACCCTAACTTTGGCCCTAGATTCCTAACCCTAGGCCCGGACCACAACTTCCATTCCTCTGGAGGCCAGCCCTACCTTAATAATTTCCTGCTTCCTCCCCAGTCAGGGACCCTAATTTAACTGATTTTATCCAGCAACTATTAGTATCGGATGGGGATGATGGTTACGCATAAATGTCAGAAAAAGGAACCTTAATAAATAAAAAATATACTGGAATGGGGGTCTGCACGATGTGTGGTGTTTGCTTTTTCTTGTTTTTCTTTGTGTACAAAAATGGGCCAATTTAGAATTTCACCTCTCTAATAAAGTCTTTTTACTTGTCTTAACTATGGATTTATTTACTCATTCATTGAATTATTTTTTAATCTATTTTTATTTATTTAATAACACATTTATTTTTTTATGGGGAATCTTAATGACAGTGCATGCTCCACTCAAGGTAGTGAGGTTAAGATAGTTTTCCTGTAAATGGGAGGGAACAAACTAGGGGGGTTAATTAGGTACCATATGTGGTGTTTCATTAATAAGGGGAGATGATATAACCAAAATGGACATTGACCAAATAAATAGGAATGGTGATGGGTATGTCAATACTAACCAAAAACAAAAAAAAAAACATATATGTATATGTGTGTGTAAAAAATGACAAAGGGGGTAATATATTAAGGGAATGTCTATTTGGGATCATACTTACCTCCCCAGTGGGATATAGCTTAATGAAATAGAAAGGGGGAATAGGCTAGACTTAGACCTCAAATTATTTCTTGGAACGAGCCCACTTATCAGATAGCAAAGGGTACAAATCACTGGTTCCTGTTGTGGGAGACCAGGATTCAAACCCTACTGGAACTTCATAGACTATTGAGACTTGGGGGGTAAAAAATCATTCGGGGGACTTAGATTGGAACATACATGGGATATATTTTGAATAATCATTATTAAACAGGTCCTAGGAGGATTGGATAAGGGATAGGAGAAGGCCTGAATTAGGATGGGGGAGATGGCTGAGGGGATAGAGCCAGGAGTCTGGTGTTGTAGACCAGCTCTCGAATCCTGGTTAGGCACCTGGATGAACCTTGGTCCTTCTGGGTGTTTTTTTGGTGTTTTTAGTTTTCTAAAGAAAGGGTGCATGATAACTCATGACCTATTATTTATTTATTTTATTTATGGACCTATTTATTACATAGAGAGGGAATTCTATGATAGAGAATATATATCAATTAAGCACGTCCTTGCTGCGTCAACAGAGGAGGGAATGGACGAACCACGAGCAGTGTGGCCAAAGTCCATAAAATGTTTTCAGACGAGCATGGAATGGTTTCCTGTGGCCTAAATCTTAAGCCTAACCCTAATTTAGAGCCATAGGGTGAAACAAAATGCTGTTGCAAAGTAGGAAATATGCTACTAAAGCAAGCTGAATTAATGAAATCCTTTAAAATAAAATCCTAACAAAGAGGAAACACTTTGCAAGTAAATACTTCACGAGGACGCTCTGTGATCGCGGCGCTTATAAGGGAGGTTGATTGTCAGTCGATGAGCTGCACCTGTCGGGCCCCGCCTCCGTGGGTGTGACAGTATCCTCCCCCCCAACGGCCGACGATGTTTGCAGAGCCGACCCCTGGGACAGGGGGCCAGTTTGTCTGGACGGGCCTGGTGGAAGGCAGTCTTCAGAGCCGGGTCGGTTACTTCGGAGGCCAGTACCCAACTCTGTTCATCCGGGCTATCTCCCTCCCAGTCAACCAGATACTGGAGCTTTCCAGGGTTTGGATCTGGGCGGAGGGTCCCTCGTCACTCTGCCGGGAGGTCGACAGCTGGTCGTAGCGGGCTATATCTAACAGGTTTGAGGAGCAAAATGTGAAAGGTGGGACAGATTCTGTAAACGTGCGGAAGCTGTAATTTTACCGTGACAGGTCCTACTCTTTTCAGGATTCGGAACGGCCCGATATACCGGGCCGTGAGCTTCCTACACCTTGGAATGCGAAGGTTCTTCGGGGAAAGCCACACCTGTTGCCCTGCCCTGTAGGGGAACCCAGGTCGGTGGTGACAGTCTGCTTGAGCCTTATGTCGATCTGCTTGATTGCAGAGGGCAGTCTGTATCCGATACCAGGCTCGTCTGCTGTCCTGATACCAGGCTTCCACGCATGGCACTATTCCAGGCGAAGAGTCCCATGGAAACAAAGGCGGCTGAAACCCTAGTATGCATTGGAAAGGAGTCACCCGCAAGTTAAGGGAATACTCCACCCAGATTAGGTGTGATGCCCAGCTTGCAGGATCGGTCCTGCTCAGCAGACGCAGAGCCTTGGACACGACTTCAGGGCTCCAGCTGAGTCGAGCAGGTCTGAGTGAGCGAGGTGAGAGGGGCTGCAATCTTGCTGAAATTGCGAATGAATCGTCTGTAGAAGTTGGCAGATCCAAGGAAACGCTGCAGGTCTTTGAGACTTTTGGGCTGCGGCCATTCTTGTATTGCCGAGATGTTCTGGTCATCCATAGCCACAGCACCAGGTTAGATAACAAATCCCAGGAACTTAACTGAGCTTTGATGAAACTCACACTTTTCATCTTTAATGTATAGGTCATGCTCTTAGAGTCGGTGCAATACCTGATGTACGTGATGAACGTGTTCCTGCTTGGAGGATGAGTAAATCAAAATATCAATGTAAAAGACCACATACTTATAAAACATGTCATGGAATACACTATTCATAAAGGAGTGAAAGATGGAGGGGCTAATAGCCAACCCGTAGGGCATTACAAAGTGCTCATACTGCCCCCTATTAGTGATAAAAAACGTCTTCCATTCATCTCCATCTCGGATTCTCACCAGTTTAGTGAAAACCACAGCTTTCCGAAGGTGCTCCAAGGTGGAGGGGATTAAAGGAAGCGGTTCTCTCCTCTTAATGGTAACTGTGTTTAGGGCTCGGTAGTCCACCACCAGGCGTAGACCTCCGTCTTTTTTCTTAATGAAGAAAAAGCTGGCTGTTATGGGTAAAGCAGATAGTTAAATGATTCCCTGTTTTAGCCCCTCTCGGATGTAGGTCTCGAGAGTCCTCTTCCTGCAAGGAAACAGGGTACAACCTGCCGCGAGGTAAGGTAGCGCCATCTAAGAGTTCAATAGAACTATTGGAATCCCAGTGAGGTGGTAGAGTAAAAGCCTTTTCCTTACTGAACATGTCTTTGTAGTCCTGATATTCCACCAGAATAATCTCCAGGTTCTCTGGTTCGGGACTTTCTATTTCTGTAGCTTTACACAGGAGAGACAAGCATTCATGTTGACACAGGTCCGACCGCGCTACAATCTCCCCGGTTCGCCACTCGAAGTGCAGATTAAGCCTTCTTAACCATGGAAGTCCGAATAACACCTCGATTTCTTCCCTATGAAGGACCCCCACCTGCATCACAAAAGGGCTGGCACGATGGCGGATCGTCCCCTCTGCTATCTGTTCCCCAGTAACCCCTTGTATAGAAATAGGGTGAGTGAGTGTCTGCAGGGGCAGACCCATCTGATTAGCCAGGTTTGCATCAATGAAGTTACTGGCAGCTCCACTATCGATTAGTGCTCTTACCTTACGTTGTTTGTCTCCCCATCCCAAAACCACAGGCACCGTGATTTGAGAAATAGAAACACAACACACAAGGAAGACACACCTACTGGAAGAAGGGCTTATTCGCGGCCGGGCCGAATAGGGCAGGCTGAGATGGTATGCCCGGTTCCTCCACAATACAGACAGAGACCCCCTTGAATGCATCTTCTTCGTTCTTCCGAGGTAAGGGGTGAGCGCCCGATTTGCATGGGTTCGGGAGCTTCGCTCGCTGGGGCGGGGGGGCGTTCCTCGGGGGTCTTCTACTTGATTCCATCGGCGCCATCTGTCCCTAACAGTATTGTCAAGCCGGACCGCCTGTCGTACCAGGTCATCAAAAGAGGGAGCCTCGCCCTTGTGGGACAACTCATCCTGTAGGTCTGGATTCAACGCTTTTAGGAAGATGGTTTGAAGACAATCGTCCGGCCATCAAAGATTAGCGGCAGTGGTCCAGAATTCTAGGGAAAACTCAGCAGCTGAACGGTTACTTTGACGACATTCTAATAGCCGGAACCCAGATCTTCTTCCCACAGCCAGATGGTCGAACACTTCCATCATAGCCCTATGAAACTCTCTCCCCAAGGTCAGGAGCGGGCTGTTATCCGCCTACAAAGCGGTTGCCCACTCACGTGCTCAGCCCATCAACAAAGAGATGGTGAATCTGACCTTCGTTCCTGGGTTGCGAAACATCTCGGGGTGTTCCTCGACATATATGTGACATTGCATGAGGAATCCTCTGCACTGGTCCAGATTTCCATCACAGCGCTCGGGCATGGCGATCAGGAGAGGGGCAGTAGGACGTGGGGGAGAATCTGGGAGGGGTACCTGGGCGGCGCGTGAAGTGACCATTTGCTCCATGGCTGCCATACAATTTTCCAAGGTCCTCTCTGTGTCATGATACAATACATATCTGCAAGTTCATTTTTGAAACTGCTGATAAAATTCTTAATGATGTCATCATTTTTAATCTGACTCACAAATGCAGCTCATTCACCAAAATGACTGCAGACACGTTAGAAATGCAAACTATGTGGTTGTTTTTATATAGATTTTTGTGGTTGTTTTTATCTGAGTTTAACTGAGTTTTAATCTGAGTTTTATCTGAGCAGGGTAGTGACTGTGCCACAATGTCTTATTACACAAGCTTATTAATGGAGTTTATCTATGCATAGCCTAAAATGCAATATCATTCACACGTTGTATTGCTGTTACCATTGCTGATATTTGCTAGGTTTATGTAACTGGATCATTAACTTTGAGATGATAATGAAAGTGACTCATTGGCAGGAAATTCAGGAGTGTTTGTAGCTACCAGTGGAAATCAAATGTGTAAGTTTTGTTCCTTGAAATTCAAAGCAAACAGTGTACAGCTGCGAATCTTTCATTCTGTAATCATACAATATATAACTACGTCTGCCAGCTCAGCATTACTTTCTCATCAGTTTTAATGCTATGACGTTTTTTAATCTAGTTGAATCATATTTTGTAGAGTTTAATTATTTCCCTCTGATTTTTCTTAAAAAAAAATGTTGATCCAAGTTTCAGAATTTGTACCTGTGTAGATCTCACAGTAGTGCACAGGCAGAAATGGGGTTGGGTTTTTCTCACAATTCTTTGAGTTGTGATATTACTGTAATCTTATTTATACCTTTTATCTGCAGATGGCATAAAATGCAATATCATTCACATATTTTGCAGTTACCTTTGCAAATGTTTACTGAGTTTATGTGTTTGGATCATTAAATTTACCATTTTATTCTCCTTTTAGATGCCCCAATGGTAACACAGAGAACAGTGGAAGTTCTAATTGTTCCAGAAAGGTAGGCATTACTGTTACAACCTGCTCGTCCGATCCTCCTGTGTGCCACACAGAGAACTCAGAGGAGAAAGCAGCAGCAGGAGAGGAGTTCCAAGGACACATTGTCAATTTGTCTCGGGACAACCTCTCTCTCCAGCTTTGCTCTTTGCCCTCCAACGAGATGAGCTTCTCTCAAAATCAGGGAAACCAGCAGGGCTCACCCCGGACATCACTGCTACTTCACTCCTGTACCAAGGTAAAGCCCGTTTAGCCCCTATAGAGTGGCCACCGTTAGCTGCTTGTCCCTTCCGGGAGGCACGTTTGGGCCATAAAGGGATCAGTGTGATGAGGGACGTGATTCCCAGTGTATCCAGAACTCTTGAAGGGGCAACACCCGCTTTAACGGCGCCTGATCTGCCTGTTTCGCCGACGCCTGATCTTCCTGTCTCGCCTATCTTGCTGGCTCCTGATCTGCCTGTCTCGCCTGTCCTGCCTGATCTGCCTACCGCACCGCCCATCATGCCACGCCTGCTGTCCCTGTTCCGCTGCCTGAGGCTCCAAGGCCTCCGCCTCCTGCTCCGCTGCCCAAGGCTCCTAGGCCCCCACCTCCTGCTGTGCCGCCTGCGGCTGCTGCTCCACTCCCTGCAATGCCCGAGGTCCCAGCACCGCCTGTGGCTCTGCCCGTGCCTGTGACTCTTGCCCGAGTGCCAGTGACCCCCGAGGAGGTCTCGGACTTCTTGGCCACCGCTGCTTTCCTCTTGGTGGAGGAGGAGCTTGAGTGGGACCCCTCGGGGACCTTCCTAATGCCTCCTCCACCTTTGCCTCGGTGCAGTTGATTCCAGCCAGAGCCATACCTTTCGGTGTCCCAAAAGGGCAGGGGGCACCTCCACAGGGGTCGGGCTCCCTTCAGACTCCCTCCTCATCCCCTTTGTCTGTCCCTCGGCCTGTCTCCTTGCCCCCTTCGTGGTCCCCTCCTGCCTCCTGGTATACCTGCAGGCACTCCGGCTGCCACCCGTCTCTTACCATGGCTTCCTTGGGCTCCCCTTTGTTCCCCAACCTTTCCCGTTTGGCCTCCTCTGTTTGCTCCTCATCCCTTTATCCCTCCTGTCTCTGCTCCTCGTCCCCCTGTCATGCCTCTGTTCACTCCTGGTCCTTTTGTTCCTCTGTTCTCTGTGCCCTTTGTGTCTCCCTTCTTGGTTTGTTTGTCCGCATTACCTGTCCTGTGTCAGGTTCTGTTGGGGCTGTTGCCCCTGTGCTTGTTTTACATTTCTGTCTTGTTCCCTGTGCCTCGGTGATTGTCTGGCTTTTGTTTTTCAGGTCCTTTTCTCCCTGGTCTCGTCTCCTCTGTCGCCTCCCCTGAGTATTTTAGTATGCGTCTGAGGTAGCTTCCCCAGATCTGTTATTGATGTAATGTTCGTTGCCATTTGTCCTGTCGTTCCCCAAATTAAATCCTGCTTTCCTGCATCCT
The DNA here is from genome assembly GCA_026779605.1 of Mormyrus hasselquistii. Lineage (NCBI taxonomy): Eukaryota > Metazoa > Chordata > Actinopteri > Osteoglossiformes > Mormyridae > Mormyrus > Mormyrus hasselquistii. The sequence continues at coordinate 12,053 of JAODKE010005775.1, forward strand.
TGCCTGCCTGCTGTTTTGACACAGGTTGGCAGGTGAGTGGGGAAGGAGGTTTATTGAGGTAAACTGGCGGACTGGGGAGCATACGGTGACAAACATTACATCACATAACATTAATGACAGATCTACCAGACAGACACAGACGCAGACTAAAATACACAAGACTGGTAGAACTTAACAGGTAACAGGTGAGTACAATCAGAGTAATACATGTGGGTAATGAGGGGGTGTGGAGGAGTAAACAAGCAGGTCATGACAGTACCCCTCCCCCAAAGGCACGCACTCCGGGCACGCCTCAGGGGAGGCGATGGAGGAGAAGAGACCGGGTAGACGGGACCTGGAAGACAAAACAAGACCATCAACAGGACACCGGAAACAGGACGGAAACACAGAACAGGCACAAAGACAGGAACCAGGACAAGACCTAACACAGAATGGGAAACACGGACAGACAGGTTAGAAAAGGAGACACAAGGGAAATACAGACCGGCGGAACAAAAGGCCCAGGAGTGAACAGAAGCATGACAGGAAGACGAGGAGCAGAGACAGGAAGGACAAAGGGATGAGGAGCAGACAAGGGAGGCCAGGCAGGAAAGGTCTGGGGACAAAGGGGAGCCCGAGAGAACCCAGGCGGGTGAGGGAAGGCAGCCGGAGGGGCTGCAGGCGACAAGGAGAAGGAGGGGACCACGAAGGGGGCAAGGAGACAGATGGAGGGACAGACAGAGGAGGGAGCAGGAAGGGGACACTGGCACAGGCAGGAGGGGGAAGCCGCGGCAGGCAGTGGTGCAGCCGGAGGCGCGGTCCGACACCAAGCCAGAGCGAGGGGACCCGGAGGCATCCGATGCGGCGCCATCGGAGGGACCGCAGGCGGGCAACTAGGCACCAGAGGGGGACCCGGAGGCGACAACCAAGCTGGATCCGCAGGACCCACAAGCTGCCACCGAGCTACAGCCAGGGGACGAACAGGCGAGCCAGGGGGCAGGGTGGGTAGGACCTGAATTTAAAAAAAGACATTTTTTTCATTATTTTTTAAGTTCAGTATCTGTGATGTTGTTGCAACTTGCTTGTGCAACTGTGTAGGACATCCATGAATACTTCACAAATGAAAGTACATTAGCTGGCCTTTCATTTGTGAAGTATTCATGGATGTCCTAATTGGTTTATACAGCAGTATTTGTCATATGCTTAAGACTTGAATAAATTACTGGATATCTGACATTTGGATTATGCATCATTTGAGATTGTTCCGTATCATTTTGATGTTAAATGCTGCATGTATTGTTGATTCCAGATGACCTGAAGGCCCTGGAGCTACTAGTCGAGAACAGAAAGGTACGTGGAGTCCTTTATAAAAAAACAGTATTTGTTTGCTATTCCAAAGTGTCTGGGCCACTAAAGAGGGCACGATTGCATGAAAAAGTTTGCAACTGAGTGTGGGGCAAAGCAGTCAGACTACAGTACTTAAGATCTACACAGTTGCACAAGCAAGGTGCAACACCATCACAGATACTGAACTTAATAAATAATGAAACGGACCAACTGGCAGACATTTTCGGTCATAACATTAGAGTGCACAGAGTATTTTTTCAGCTTCCTGAAGCTACCATACTGTACACCTAACCAAGATCTCAAAGCTCCTTCTGGCACTGGAAAATGGAAAATCTAGATGAAACTGAAGGTAATAGAAATCTTTTAAAATATAGGTAAAACAACAAATTTAGAAAGTTGTATGTTTCATTGTAAAGTAATGTATGTGGTTTTTTTTTAAAACTTTGCTCAGATATAATATATGGAATCAAGTTCAATCGGTTGGATACATTGCAAGCTTCCAAAAGTGTACCTGTGCAGTACTCTGATACCAGTTCTATGATTTTATAATCTAGTCTAAGATAAGGTTTGGAAACAGACCTTGTGTAAAAGTGACTGATTATGTACTATATGTATAGGGTCTTAAACCCTGTCAGTCCTCATATACCAGATAATGGTAAAATTTGTGTATTGTAAATCAACTAACTTTATAATCCCAAATGTCCTGGTAAACACTAAAAACAGTGTGTACCTGTAAGCCTGTGAATTGTCAGGTGTTTAAAGTCTTTGTGACCTTAAAGTTGAAGTGGGATGTATCTTATTTACACCAAATAAAATGTTTTGGTATTAGTTCTGTGTTAAGTCAGTGGGAAAGTGGTGTCCCCATAAACCACTGTGGATTCAGGTTGTGCTGTTAAACACTATATACCTGTATGTGTGTGTGTTTAGTTTACTGAAATTCCTGACAAAACTTATATGCCTGTAAAACAAGTTTACTTGTTAATCAAGTGTCAGATCTGTGTGCCACAGTGAATCCTGGTGACAAAATACACAGTGGCAGAGCTAGATTTTTATTTAAGGGGTGACCAAATGGTGAGCAAGGGTTTCTCACAGGGGTCCAAATAAATATGACAAATGAAGGATTTTTTTTTCTTGTACACACTTATAATAAACAATGAGTTTGTAAATGTTTGTTGAATAAACATAACAAACATTTACAAAATTATAAACACTAATCATAAAGAACAAGCCTGAATGATTCAAAGCTTTAATATGACAAACATAGCCTGCTTACATGTAGTGGGAAACTAATGACTGGTTCTCCACATATACACTTACCACACAGACTTCAAGCAATGACTAGCTTTGCTAAAAGAATAAATCAACATTATAATTCAGCATGTGCACTAAAACATACATACATACAAAGACGCTGTCTAAAAGATGATCTATATCAGTGCGAGCAGGGCTTGTGGCTAACAGGACATGGAGCAGAAAGTGTGCAACGCTTTCATGCTGCTATTTTTTATGTATTGCAAGTGTATGACCACTTCTCATTCGGAAGGTAATACAGTGTAATATGTTCTAAATACCTGCTTAACTCCTGCTGTTATCAATACCGCGGGATCATGTAGGAACGCGTGCCACTGCCAGAGCTTTTAGCCAATGACATGTCAGTAAGTAGCACACATAGGGTACTGCTGCATTGGGATGCATTCAGGGACACTCGGAAATTACATTTTTCCGCTCAAATCTTTGTCTGATCTCCTCATTGGTATATTTTAATGTTTACCAGTTCCAGCAGGGTAGCAATTGCCACCCCTTTAGCTCCGTCCCTGAAAATACACATTTTCAGACCTTTTTAAAACTTCTAGGTATCCATCTCATGTGTAGTATGTCCAACTTCTAAAGTCTGTCCTGCTAAGTTTTCCTTTTCTGAAGGAAAGCTATGGATCTGGATATGTAAGTATTGTCTCACTGACTTGCAAGCCAGGTACTATGAATGTTGAGTTAGATATGCAAATCAGTTTTTTTAAATAGTTATCACTATCTTTAATTGACTGACTGCCCACCATTCTAGTTGTCTTTATGTTGTAACTGGCCTAACTAACTAATATGTAAATATCCATTTGGAAATTCTGAAGTGAATTTAATTTTTTTCTGGGATGCATTGCATGAATCTTTAAAAAATAAGTTCAAAAAGGAAAGAAAGACACTGGTGAACGTGGACGAGATATAAAATTGTCCCGCTTGATGGCACTCGGAGCGTAAGCAAAAGCGCAAAACACCAAGAGTCAAGGCAAATATGGGGTTTAATGGAAGTGGCAACAAAGGGAACAGGCAAAACACAGGCTGACATTACAATGACCGGACAGGGGAAACATACAGAAAGGCAAACTAAATACAATGGACTAATGACAACAATCAGGAACAGCTGGTAAACACAGGGAATCCACAAAGGGTTAACGAGGGGTATGGCACACAGAAGGAGCGGACGATTGGGGCATGCTTAAGGGGAGCGAAGCGACAGGGACCGGAAACACAATGGCACCTGGGGAGACAAAAGTAACAACATCAATGCACAACGGGGAACAACACGGACACACAGAACTGGCACAAAGAGACTAACTCAGACAACAGACGACAAACCACAGGAAACGCAGACACGCACAGGGGCACCAAAAAAGGAAACATGGGACCCGGGGACACTAAAAGTGACAACGGAGGGACCACACCAGGGGGCACACCCACAGGAGGTACTAGCAGGGGATGTACTGTAGGCACAGAAGGACGGGAAGGAGGGGAACACAGGCATGGAAGGACGAGGAGCAAACATAGAGGGCACGAAGGAACTAGAGGGGAACGATGTAGAAGCAGAAGCAGGGAGTGAACACAGGGGTACAATGGTACTTGGAGGGAACAACGGTGGAACAGGATGGGGCATAAACACAGGGGGCAAGGGAGCTAAGGGCAAGGGGCAATGGGGAGCTGAATGGGCCCTCATTAGGCATAAGGTGGGGCGTGCTGGAGCAGCAGGCCTCTGCGGGACTGGAAGAGAGGCTAAGGGGGACGAGGAGGAAAGCGAGGAAGGAGTCGAAGGGCATTGTGGTGGAGGGGAGAGGGAAGCCATAGCCGCGGCAAGTGGGGGCATAACTATAGGCAGTTCAGGTGCAGACAACCCGAGTCGCAGGCGAGGGACCAGCAGACGATTGAAGAGGGGCCCACAGGGGATCCACAGGCCGTCGAGGAGACGCCAGCGGCAGGGCCATGCCCTGGGGGGCGTGGCACACGGAAGGAGTGGATGATCAGGGCAGGATAAAAATACTCTGCACCAAACACAGGGAGAAAGAGATTGTCAGATGTTCAGCCCTGTGTCCTTTTGAAGAAAAAAATGGCAAGTTTTCTTCCTCAAAAGTGTTAATGGTAATAAATGTTTCTGCAAAAAAATTTTTGATAATTTAACAGAATAGTTTACAATTTAGCTACAGTATAGGCTCTGTAAATCAGGGGTTCTCAACCTTTTTCAAGGCTGGATATTTTATATCTGTGTACTAATCAAAGCTGATGGTTTTAGTTCAATCCTAATTGTATTGTCTATTGTAAATTGTCTATTATTTAGCAAACTGATGTAATGAATGATGAGGAGGACCAAAGGAGTTGTAACCACCATATTTCAGCAATGAAGCAGGAGTACCAAAAGATGAGGCCCAATTTGAACATCATTCGAAGGTGCCTCCAGAAAGTACAGAGGTATAAAAGAAACTGAGGTATATAATTAATTTAATCTGCATGTTTTGTGTGAAGAAGCATCAGTACTTCTTAAGATTGATGTGGACAAGCAGGCCATCAAAGGGTTCAATAAGTTGGCAAGCCAGCTTGTGTCCATAGCACGTGAAAGCAACCTGAAGAGGCTTTGCCTGCAGTCTGTTGATGAGAGCGAGACTGATGCTGAATGAAATGGTAAGCTACACAAGTCACTTATAATACACTGAAAGACTAAAACAGATACAGTGACAAGTCATCCATCCATCTCCTACAACTTACTCCTACTACAACAGAACCACATCTGCAAAAAACAGAAACCTAATCCTGAAGTCACTAAACCAGACACCCTCAATGCCCTGGCTGCGCCTAGAAATTCTGTCCATAAAAGTTATGAACAGAATCAGTGACAATGGGCAGCCCTGGCAGAGTCCAACCCTCACCGGAAACAAGTCCGACTTACTGCGGACAATGCAGACCAATCTCTGACACTGGTCGTACAGGGACCAAACAGCCCTTTTGAGGAAGCCCAGCACCCTATACTCCCGGAGCACTCCCTAAGGGACACAGTCAAATGCCTATTCTAAGTCCACAAAGCACATGTAGATTGAGGAGGTCTTCAAGGTATTCCTTCCACCAACCCACAATGTCCCAAGCTGAGGTGAGCAGTGCCTCATCCCCACCCTAAATACTTTTGATGCTGCATTGCTTTCCCGCCCTGAACCATCGAATGGTGGACCAGTATCTCCTTGAAGCCATCTGGAAGTCATTTTTAGCCACAGGAGCTTTTCAGCGTGAACTTGTGGATCGATTTGGTATTTCGCAGTCAATCAATCAATCAATCAGAACTTTATTTGACCCGAGGGGCAATTTGAAGCACGTAGAGCAGTGTTGCATAGAAATCAAACAGCCGCTTTACAAGTCAACCGGTCGACCGCACAAGCAGCGACCCGGAAGTCATAGAAATGTAGGAATTATTAGCTCAGGTAATTTTAATATCTCCACCAATATGTTTTGACATTAATTAAAATTTAATTAACTATTATTTAATGCTGATTATTAACAAATTGTTATGCAGAATGATCGGCTTCTCCAAACTTAATTGCTGTATCCCCGTGAGTCCGTTAATGTGAGACGTAAACGGGGTTAGAAGGCTCGTCCAGCGAACTACATCACCAGGTAATGTAAACGGTTGGTAGCGAAGCTCCCCTCATAGCCGATGAGAAAGAGTCTTGCGATCTTTTAGGCGAGTTTGAAATTTCAGAGCGTAGTAGCTACTGTAGATCGCACAGAAGCAGGGACTATTGTGAGCACTCAATGAACAGAGGCTGAAGGTGTGTAAAATCATGCATTTATTCCTAACTAACATAAGACAGACATTACACCTAACATAAACAACAACATAAAATGACGGAATGGCAACAAACAATGTAATTATGAAAATGCAATGACCGGGTTTAAATGAGTAACTGTAAAAGGGAAATACTGTTCTGCAAAGCAAGCAGTTTGTAGAAACCCGACCTTAAAGTCATGCAGCAGGTTAACAGAACAGCTTAGGTTGTTAGAATAAGAGGAAGTTGGTTTACTTGGTTGCAGAAAGGGGGGGGGGTCTTGGCAGTTGGCTGCAGAGGCTGATGAGCAGCTGGGATGTCGGCACTTCAGGATGACGCGGTGTGGGAGCAGTTTTGGAGTGGAACCCCTTTGATTCTTTCTCCTTGGGAAGCTTTGTCTGGGTTGCAGTTTTCTGTGCAGCTGGGCCTTCACCAACCAGGCTTCAGGAGGGCTTCTTTTGGGCTTCTCTTCTCCTCGGGCTGATGGTCTTTCTTCGGGCTGATGGTCTTTCTCGCCGCTTCCCTCTCCCCTCCTCTCCTTTCCTCTCCTCTCCTCTCTTCTCTCCTGGCTTTGTTCTGAGGTGCCAGGGTTTTATGGTCTAACATTCATGCATGGGGATGACCAGGAATTTGACTCCTGGACCAATGGCTGGACCTTTGGCGTGTTTTAGGAAGGGGTCTGTATCAGTCCTTTTGGAATTTATGGCCAGACTGATTCCACTTTACTTGATTTTCATTAGGCTGGTGTAACTTCTGATACATACACTTTTATGGTAACCCCTGACCGGATTTAGAATCAAGAGTGATTTTCCATCAGTTTGATACCAAACATGTCATACCAGCCTAGCAGCTCACACCTCATACCATATGTATTAATTAATTAGCAATTATTTAATACAATGCATGTTACTCACTCACATCAGTATACGGTGTGGGTGTTTTGGGTTGCATCCCAACAGATGTTACACTTGACATTACATGACATATTCACCTTCAGAGAGCACACCTTATCCACATATAGGCATGGCTGTTAGTGTGTGGTAATACAAATTTAAGTCGTACATCTGGAACAACATACTTTGGTGATTTTCCAAAGGCACCTGTCAGAAACCAGCCTAATACCACACATTTCCCTGCGCTACAGGAAATAACGACCAGTTTTTCACGGAACAATATCAGTGCACAAATGAGGAGGTAAACAGCAGACATCTCATCTCTGGCTGAGGAGTTTCAACAGTGCTTGCAGGATTTTGCAGCTATTGAAAAGGAGATCACATTTTCTTCCTCTCCTTTCTCTATGGACCCTGATGACGCTCCAGACCACCTGCAGCTGGAGCTTATTGAGCTGCAGTGTGACGCTGAGTGTTGCAGTTGGCACCAACAGCTCCCTCTTGTCAACTTTTACTGCCAGCTGGATAAAAGGCAGGTTCCAATAGATTCGAACATTTCCTAAGAAAATGCTGAGGTTGTTTGGGTCGACATAAAGAAGACATCCTTAGTTATGAACTTTAACAAGAACCACGTGAGGACAAGACTAAGTAATTCACCAGCGTATCAAAACCATCTTGCGCATCAAAACCACTGTGTTTGTGCCTGACCTGGCCTATTTACTGCAGTCCAGATCTCAGTATCACCCTTCACATTAGTGCAGGCAAGTTATTTGTTTAGTCATCTGAGGTGAATAAATCTCAGTGAATTGATTTTTTTGTGATGATCAAAACCACAGTTTTGAATATGCACTGAGTCTTTTCAATTTGTGTATCATTCGTTCTTTCATTTTTTAAATGTGAAAGCTATTTGCAATTTAAAAAATCATTAAATAGTTCCTTTGCATTTAATATTAATGGTTCTGCCCTACCAGGCCTGCTGCTTTTGGGTGAAGGAGACGCTTACGCAATACGAGCTCTCCTAGACTCCCGACGCCATCAAGGGAGACTCCAGTACCTGATCGATTGGGATCGTAAGTATGATCAGACATTACTCGATAAGATGTAAGCCGGTGGATGACTGCATATAAGCAAAGAATCTAAGGTGATTTCCACAACAACAGAAATTCATACCACTTGTGGCAAAGCACTGGAGCCAACACAAACTGAGACCACATCACAAGCCTGTGTCAGGGGCATTCAGATACTCATGGACTACAAACCACCTCCCCAGACTTGTGATAGTGACATCTCTTAGCTGAACAATCTCAATGACTTCTTTTGTTGCTTTGAAACACAGAACAGTACACCAGCACAGAAGACCACCCCTCCCCATGGAGAGCAGGCTGTGTGCCTGTCTACAGCCAGTGTGAGAAAGACTCTCTCCAGAATAAACCCACGCAAGGCAGCTGATCCGGATAACATACCTGGCCGTGTTCTAAAGGACTGTGCAGAAGAGCTCAAGGATGTCCTCACAGATATCTTCCTGAGCCAAGCGACTGTTCACACATGTTTCAAAACCTCCACAATAATGCCAATTCCAAAAAAGCCCCATCCTTCCAGCTATAATGATTATCAGCCTGTTGCACTGACATCCATCATTATGAAGTGCTTTGAGCGACTGGTCATAGAAAACATCAAGTCCATCCTCCTCCCCTCCCGCAACCCATTTCAGTTTGCATACATGTCAAACAGGTCCAGAGATGATGCTTTTCATCCAGCCCTCACACACCTGGTTTTGCCTTTCGACTTCCCCTGTGATCTTTCTAAATAAACCTGGTTGCCCCGAATCCTCTGTCTGTGTATTGTGTAGCTCAACAGAATACCTCACCTCCTACATGGATCCTCAAGATGTCCAGGATCGACTCCAGCATGCACAGATCACCCACATGACAGATGCGGTCAGGACTCTCCAGCTATCAGGTGCAGCAGCAGTTCTACTACCTTCTTCTCCCCCATGTCCTTCCATACCAGTGGCCCTGCCAAACAGGTATGATGGGAATCCCGAACACTGACAGATTTTTTTTAATGCAGTGTGGGCTTTATATAGAGCATCAGCTAGAACATTTCCCCACCGATGAGGGCTGGTGCATTTTGTAATGTCCCTGCTCTCTTTGAAAGCCCTCACTTAGTCTACTGCTCTTTGGGGAGAAAACAGTTCCCTGCTCCTCTTATCAAGCAAATTCCAAAGTGTGTTTAAAGAAGTTGTTGATAATCCAGCAGTGGGGCAGAACATCACCGACCTATGTCAGGGGAGTCGGTCAGCTGCCGAGTTTTCACAATAGTCTTCAAACTATTTACGATCGCACTCTCCGTCCAGAATTAAGGGTGGAATTAGCATGTCGAGGAGCAACGTGGACGTTCGATGAGTATGTCCGTTTATCATTTACCCTTGACATCATCGTTCGGGGGCAATGCCGCACTCCCTTCCACACAGACAGAGGAGATGCGACCGCACCCCGCATATCCAGAGCCGACCCCTTACACCAGAGGAGCAAAAGACACGGCAAAGGGGAAAATTATGTATATAATGATCACAACTTCCCAAATCATTACAGTAACAGGAGGACATTCAACAATTTTCTTTAATTCTATGCTACGTGGGCGACGTGGGCAATTGCGTTGCCACCTGTGAGTTCGTCTTAATACAGTACTGAATGACTTCTACATGACATACCTGCTATGAAGATCTTCCCCCTCCCGGAGGACAGGATACTTTGCAAACTAGCTGACTGATACCTTCACAGACATCTTCAACATTTCCCTGAGCACTACTATATCTGTGCTAGAGATGTCAATGGCCTCTTGTCACGAAACAGAACACACTAGAAGGCGTGGGGTTCAGAAGCCAGGAAGATTTATTTGAACACAGGCAACCAGAAACAGAAAGAACAAGCTGAAGTGGAGTCGGGGTCACGGAGTGCACAGGCCGGAGCAATCAGGAAAGCCGGGGAAGTCAGTCTGATGAATGTGACATGACAGAAGGTAACACACGGCTGGGATCTAGGGAAGCAGGAAAGAAATAGGAGCACAACAGGGGGGTCGGATCAAGGCTGCACGGAGGACAAAGGAAAAATGCTCGGTAAATCACATTGGAACAACAACACCTCGTGTTAGAGTAACGTGAGGTAAACTATTTTATGGCCGCTTCTGCAGGTGTAACCGATCTCTGTTGATTAGCTGGTGTATTTTGCGTAGGGGGTGTGACAGGGGCGTGACACCACTTCCCTCAACTACAATCACATTGTTGTACTCACACCAGTTATCATGAAGTGCTTCAAAAGGCTAGTCATGGGGCACATGAAACCTGCACTTCCAACTTCATACAACCCTTTCCAGTTTGCCTACCCTCCCTGCCATTCCACTACGGATGCCTTATCCTCGGCTCTACATCTGGCCGTATCCTACCTGAATATAAAGAATTATTCAGTATGAATGCTGTCTGTTGACTTCAGTTCAGCATTTAATATCATCTGTCCGAAGTTGACAGAGAAGCTCAAGCTACTGGATTTCAACATCCCCACTAGATTTAGGACATCCTGACTGAGAGAACCCAGACATTTGGCTTAACATCATCTCCAGCACATAATGCTGAGCACCGTTGCTTGCCAAGGCTGTGTGCTCAGCCCACTTCTGTTCATTCTGCTGACTCAAAAAACCTCAAATACCATAATCAAATTTACTGATGAAATGTCTATATTGGATCGCATCAACAACAATAATAAGTCAGCAATAATGACTGAAGGTTGAGCAGCTCATGGACTGGTGCAAGGAAAACAATGTCTGTCAATGTGGACAAGGTGAAAGAGATCATCTACTTCAGGAAAGACAAGGCTGCTCACTCCCCATTATACATCGAGGTATGTGCAGTGGACAAAGTTACGAGCACCAAATTTCTTGGAGTGCACATGGCAGAACACCTCACCTGGGGCCTCATGTATAAACGGTGCGTACTCACGAAAATGTTGCATACGTCTGTTTCCACGCTCACGTCGAGATGTATAAAAACGAAACTTGCCGTACCGCTACGCACATTCTCACGGCAGCTCCAGACATGGTGTACGCACGTTTCTGCTCGTTTTGTAAACAGACGGCACTCAGTAACAAGTCATTGCTACTGTGGTTTCCCTTTTTAAACTCACAGTCATGGCGCTGACTTTATCCAGTACACGGACATTAATTGATTGTTGTTTACAAATGTACGGCACCTGATTTTTCATCAATTTGTTACAATAAAACAGTGCAGAAAATGACCGAACTATTACAACTACCATGGCAGCTTTTGCATTATTGGAAGACATAGCTTCTGGAAGAATTAGAAGAGAGCGCATATTCGGGTATCATGGTGATTTCTTGGCCCATGATGATGACTGGCTTCTAAGTCAATTCAGATTTCTAAGAGCAATCCTTTTGGAATTGTGTGCTGACCAACACTTTTAACTGACTCCGTCACACTGTGCCACTCTGCCAACTTTCGTTTATTGCTGATTCCACTACTTAAACCACCAAATAATATCACTTTTCTTTTCTCGATTTCTGTTAACATGACCTCCACTTCACACTCGCTCATGCACAGTTTTATGCATCTGGATTTTTTCTTGCTTACGCACATTTGTAGTTTTGTCCGTACGCCATGTTTTAGTGTGAATTCTACACACATCATTATACATGAGACCCCTGAACTCTAAACACCACTACCCTAGTCAAGAAGGCATATTTCTACTTGCTAAACCCATCCCTCATCTTCACCCTGTTCTATAGGGCTACCAAAGAGGGTATTTTGACCAACTGCCTATCTGATTTAGGAATTACAATGCCCAAAACCACAAGTCTCTGTAGAGGATAGTGCACACAATTGAAAAAAAAATCAAGACCTCTCTCCCCTGCATCAAGGACATTTTCCTTAAACATTGCACCCAGAAAAACTCTATCATAGTGAAGACTCCTCCCATCCTTCAACAACTATGGGGAGGGAAGCAAATTTTGAGGGGGTTCAAACTTATAATCTTTGTAACTGGCTGCTGGCCTGATTGTTAGCAAACAAATATTACAACAAGGCTATGTGCTTACTGCTGCTGTAATCTTTATAGTTTACATACATATTACATCCCCCCCTTTTGCTCTATCCTCTCTCTTATGAGAAGTATTATGAAAACCCCCCTCCATCAGTGTTGTATGTTGTACCAATGCCGCTACTGTATACCTGTACGTATATACCCCACACCCCATTTGATTTACAGTTGGCCTGACTACAGGTATTCAGCAGACCTCAAGCACTCCAGTTATATGATATTGTAATGAAGTTAACAAACAAATAAAGCAGCACAACATTACAGTAACTAACAATAAATAAACCACTAATTTACGTGTTCTATTAGAGTATTTATGTAATTTATTTAAGCTTTATTTTACCAGGTAAATGAACCGAAAACCAGTTCTCACTGCTTTACGTGATATTCTGGAGAAATGGCAGATAACGCATCGGAACTTCCTGGGATACAGATGCAATACAAACGTCATGTTCTTCAGCCAATAAGGGCAAAGTTGTGTTGTCACAAAGGCGGTTCCAGTTTTTTCAGAGGTGCTGCATGATCTGTCTTAAGTCGTCTTGCTCTGAGGTTTTGCTCTCGTGGTAGACGCATGACGATGTTTTGCAGTGCTGGACAAAAAAAATTAACCATGATGCATTGTGTCCGGACCAGAATGCATTGCATTAAGCCATTGCCATAAGTGGCTACACAAAGTCGAACGCACCCATGGTTACACTCTGGAAGTGCCATCAAGGTTAGTGTTATTAGCCCAATAAATCATGAGAAACGACGTTTAAAATTTTCTACATGAAGTGCAGGGAGACTATCAGTTAATGGGTATGATTTTGCATTGTTTTTTGCTAAAGTATAGGCGGAAACCTGCGGTTATCATTAAAAAGAAAATGCAGTAATCGTAAGATAAACTTTAATTTGTGTATGCAAATGAATATTAACAGAAATGTTAAATCTGCATTTGCATAGTTTCAAACTTATTGTTGTGACCCAGGGAAGGCAGGCGAACAGAAGGACGTAGCGGGGTAAACGGGGTTTAATGTCACAGACAGGGTAGCGAACGGCGACAAACATTAATGACTTATCTGATTTACTGGGGAAAGACGCGGACTAAATACACAGGACAAGTAGAAACTAACAAGCAACAGGCGAGTACAATCAGGGAAATACACGTGGGAAATGAGGGGGCGTGGCACACGGGAGGATCGTACGGAGCGGATCATGACACTTATGCTGGACTTTTATTTTTAATTGATACGGCCACCTCATGTTCTGGGTTTTATACTTATTGGGCTGTATGCTTATTTGTTATATAGGCTATACAGTACATAAAATCAAAATGCATATTATTTTTTTTATCTAACTGAAATTAGTGTAACTTAAGATGTCATTTGGAAAGAACACACCCTAAAGATAGGGCAGTTGATTTCTTTAAAGGAAAACTCACAAACTGCTGTGCACAACAAAGCATCATTACTAAAGCTGTATCTTTGCCTAAAAACGCTCAACTGGACAGCCGCCACTTCGCGCTGCACGTGGATGAAGTTACTGACAGTAACAGAGACTGTTTATTGATAACATACATTAGGTATATCGATGCTGAGGATTTCACGGAGGATTTGCTGTTCTGTAAGCAAATTACTGGCAGAACCACTGCAGAATAAATGTTTAAAATCACTGACACTTATTTGAGAGGTTCATCTGAAATGAGAGGACTGTGCAGGGATCTGCAGAGACGGGGCTCAGGCTATGGCTGGGAAACAGGGTGGGCTGCCAGCACTCGTGAAGCGCGTCTCTCCCAATGTGCAGTGGACACACTGTGTGATCCATCGAGAAGCGCTGGCGTCTAAACAGTCCCAAGCTGAACGATGTAATGACGGATGACATTACTGCAGTAAATTATATTAAAACATTCCCCATCAAAGCCCGGATTTTTTCTGCCCTGTGCGAGGAAATGGGCCCCAACCACACAGCTGTTTCATTTCACAGTGAGGCTCGTTGGCTGTCTCGTGGGAAAGTTTTTACCAGAATATTTGAGCTCCGAGATGAGATCAGCGCTTTCATGGAGGAAGAGGGTCACGAGCTTGCGAATAAGCTTAAAAATGACAAATTCCTCTTGAAAGTTGCATACCTGAGTGACATGTTTCAGAAACTCAATGAAATAAATCTCCAGATATAAGGCACCAACACACCTTCCACATCTGGCAGATAAAATCACATCATTCACAAAAAAACTGGAGATGTGGGAGAGTTACTGAGGGAAATATAGACTCATTTGGGAACCTGAAAACATTCATTGAGCTCAACAAGCTTCAGAACACAATTATGCCATGCATGAAAGCTCATCTCTCTGCCCTACAAAAATATTTCCAGAAGTATTTCCCAATGCAGGCTTCTAAAAAAATTGACTGGATCGGAGACCCCTTCAGTGCTACACCACATGAGGATTTCAGCACTGCAGAGGAGGAACAGTTAATTGATATCACCTCAATGAGGCTGCAGTTTACTGTAAGTTTAAAACACCGGCTGCATTTTGGATTGCAGTGTGTCACGATCGCTGGGCAGGCAAAGAGGCGAGCACAGCCGGAGGGACAGGGAAACGGGGTTTAATGTGGTACAGGCAGGCACGACCATCAGCGACAACACAACAATCCAATGACAGATCTGACGTACTGGGGAAAGACGTGGACTAAATACACAAGCTAAGCAGGACACAGGTGATCACAATCGGGGCAGGAACACAAGGTAACGAGGTGGGCGTGGCACACGGGAGGATCGAACGGAGCGGATCATGACACAGTGGAGAAGGGTTATCCAGTGCTAGGAAGGAAAGCTGTTGGGCACACTCCTTCCTTTTGCCATATCCTGTCTATGTGAGGTACGTTTTTCTGCTGTGGCCTCTATTAACACAAAATACAGATTAGTACTGGGCGGTATAAACGGTATACGATATACATTTGGCCAACGGGAGAGATTTTGATTATACCGCCCTACCTAAATAATTTATTATTTATATGAAAATTGTTTATATGATTATTGCTGCATCCGGCAGCAGAGTCCTGCACGGGTCTGATTTTGACAAACCGCATCCGCCCATACCCGTCATACTTAAACCCGTATCCGAACCGTTATTCGACAGAAATAAAATAAAATTCCGCACCCGATCCGCTATAAATATCGACACCCGACTCACACCCGAATGAAAATCAATTAAAGACAAAAGTTTATTTGCACAACAAACAACCAGTGACATGTGCAACATCAGTTGAAAAGTCATAACCAAATATAAATGTTGCGTAATATCAGCCTAATAATAAGCAAAACAAATGGCAGTAGTCTACCTCCAAACTAAAATAATGTTTGATATTGCAATGCCCACACATAGCCTAACCAGCTTAGAATTAAATGTGTTAATAAAACTAATATTATATAAAATGTACATTAGGTTCGTCCACAGTTGATGGCCTCAGCTGACTACTTCAGCATCCATTTCGAACAACTGCAGATCGCATGCGTTTTTTGAAAATGAAAGTGGGAGAGTTTTCCGGGAATGCACGTGCAGGCATAAACTGATATGGAT
>JAODKE010005802.1:0-27972 GCA_026779605.1 Mormyrus hasselquistii
ACCTCAAAGCCCTACATGTGTGTTGGTGTGATGGAGCGGGAGGAGGGAGTCATTTAGGGATGGGGAGGAAAGGATCGGGGGGGGTGGTAGGATGTTCCCTTCAGGGTCAAGTTAAGTTTTAGTGGTTTACAAAAAAAAATGTTTTGGGTATTGTACCATATTAGTAACAATGCACATCATTCCATTGTAAAAAAGAAATAATAAGATTATAGAAATTTCTCAAGCTGAGTATTTACTTTAATCATTATCACAGGTGGCTTCAATCGTATAACCGGCTTATTTTAAAGGAGAAAAATACTCACTTGGCTGATCTGTGTCATCACACTGAACATGGACAAGAGATGGAGAGCTCTCTGAAGAGGAAAGGGATAAGGTAATACTGTAGCTGGCATGGTCAAGGTAAAGGGTGTAACCACATGTGCTTATACTGTCAAGTTTAAGGTCCATGAGACTGCATAACATAACCTCCCTGGTCTGAGAAACAAGGAAGAAAACTCAATAATGTTATGGGGCTGCCATACTTCCTCTGGCACTAGCTTCCGTGAATCTGTGCAATGCACAATGAAATAAGAAAATCATCATGGCATTCTGGAGCAAAATATGCTGCCCAGTGTTAGATAGCTCTGGCTCAGTGACAGGACATGGGTCCTCCAGCAAGATGCAATGGCTCAAAATATACAACTAAGAGCATGCAAGAATATTTGGAACTAAACACTAAACTGTCCTGAAGTGACCTGATTTGAATCCAATTGAATATTTAGGAAAAGGGCTGAAACTTGCAATTGGAAGTAGGAACCCATTAAACTTAAGAGAACTGGAGCAATTCAGTGAAGAAGAGAGTTTGCCAACTGGGGAGCCCCCTCAGTAGATTTTGCCAACCGAGGGAGGAAGCAAATTTCAAAGAGGATTCAAATCCATAATTTTACTGTGTGGCTATGTGCCTGGTTGACAAGTGGGGAAGTCTCATTCAGAGCTACAGAAAGCGCTTGATTGCAGTCATTGCCTTAAAAGGGTCTGCTACAAAACGCTAGGTAAGGGGTGGCAATAATTTTGTCCATGTCAGTTTCATTGGTTTAATTGTTTGAATCATAAAACAAGATTCTATGGACTTTTGCCATTTTCCACTTGTTTCACAGAAAATTGTGATTCTTGAAAATACTTGATGGGATGCCACATCTGTATGTTATTTATCCATTCTATAGCATTCTGACGAGCAGGTGATGTACGTGCACATGCGCTGCGTGCTGTCTTAGGAAAAAGAGACAGCGTGTGGGAAAAGAATGGAGTGTGTAATGTGAGAGGTTGTGTGGAATGGGGAGCTGTTGCTGCAGGCCATTTGGTCTAATAAACCAGCCCTCAACCCTGCAACAGATCGGTGTGGTGATCGTTATTCATTCACATACCCACATACCCCGTACCCAGGTGATGAGCCTCTGGAAGTGGGGAGGGTGGCGGTAAATCTGTCTTGACCATCCAGAAGGTATTCATCACAAGATGAATAAGATAAGAGCAGCATACTGTCATTGGCAAAAATGCAAACTAAGATTCCAATTGTTTGTGAATCAACTCAATAATCAAATTTTTCATGATAGTGGCCTCCCAGAGCTGAACGCAAACCCTTATCTAAAGTGTCACACGCTGTCAGAGACAGAGAGAAAAACTGAGTTGATTTCCTTTTCTTTAACACAAATATAGACACAAATGATCTGGTGTTCTGGTGCAGATTTGTTCCATTGCGGATCCTGTAAAATAAAAACATTGTGTTCACCGTCTGTTTCTCGGGAAGTAATCAACCTCCAAAAAGTACTTTCAGTGTAATGACTGTTTGGTCTATCAATAGAAGGAAAATCAACTGGAGGTTGATTTTGAAACATGGAAAAGGTTCACCTTTGACCAAGATTTCATTGATCAGATAATTAAAGTAACTGTCAAATCAAAGACTTTCTGAAAAGCAACACTGTGGACAGGGTGCTAGATGGTAGACCTTATAATAATAGGTTTTTGGACAAACCACTGTTGATGTTTTTTTCTCTGTAGAAAAAAAATCTTGTCACAATCTGTTCTTGAGTGATGATGAATTCATGAACATTCCAGTTACATTAGGGCATTTCATGATATCAAAAAAGGATCAACTGTATAGTGAAAGATTTAATAAAATAATATTGTCTAAGAAAAATGTATTTTAATCTATTTTAATGAAGATTATATAAAAAGCATAGCATATTTATTTATTATCCTTCATCATAGCTTGTGGTCATTGTGTGAAGTGTTATACATCTAGGAGACCTGAAATGCTTCTCTTCATCTGACTGGGGAAAATTCAACCCTAACAGTATAGATGAATTTTTTTTCATGTTACATACAGCTCCTGATTGACAGCTGTGCTTTGTTCCCACCGTTGCAGCTTCAGACAAAGGGCAGTGAGTGAAGTGAGGCAAAAATCAGGGAATCGATACACCATAAAGTTGTATCAGATCTGGCAGCTTCATATAGCAACTAGATGACAAAGTGAGTGCATGGTTAAAGGAAATGGGGTATAAATTTGTCTACTGGAAAGTCTGGCAGTATAATCAAATGCTTGCGAACGCACAAAAACACACTTAAACGTATACTGTGCATACAGCTACCAATGCAAGCAAACATACACTGTATGCAGACCCATACTGAGGCTAGACACATATCCAGCACACATACTGCACATGCAGAAACAGGTGATTACCGAAAAAAGAGCACAGAAATCAAATGTACAAATGGTACTGGTACCTGATACTAAAACACCTAATCCAAAATGAGGAAAATGTGAAAATCCATATGTGGATTTATTAAACCACAGTTATGTAGGAGCAAAAGTAAATCAAAATATCCATCCATCCATCCAGCCATTATCTCATACCACTTTATCCATTTGGGTTGCGGGGAAGCTGGAGCTAATCCCAGCATCTTCGGGCGAGAGGCAGGAGGTAAATCAGAATAATAATAAATAAATAAATAATAATAATAATAATAATAATAATAATAAACAAAAAAACTATTTAAATTGCATTAGAACTTTCCAATCATCTTCATGTGAAGGAGCATTTTAATAAATGCTGCATATTATGCCCTAATCTGTAAGGCAGAGTGGGAAAAATTAGCATGGCAAATCTACTCCTGGCATTGCTGTGCTGTTATGTCATGATGTGTTTCATCCATCGCTTGGAGGAGGGTGACCTACTCATTAGGGTGCTGGCTTTCTACCTCAGGGCTGTTAACTGTTTTTATGCCAGAGCAGGAGGTAAGACATGGAAATGAACTGTAAATGTGCAGCTTATATTAATGCTGCCCGATGGTTTTTTTTTTTTTTTTTTTTTTTTACTTATGGTGAAACAACATACAACATTTTAATAGCCAAGTCCCATGTAGAGAAACAAAAACAAGAAATTTAGTAAATTTACCTAATGACCTGAACTGTGCAGCATCAGCGATGAACATTGTGATGTAGCCCCGCAGGTTATCTTGGCAGGCTAAATAAAATATCCAGAACAGAAACTGAAGACAAAGGTCCTGTATCTGCTTCTCATCAGTATGCCAAGTAATTTTTGTAACACAACACAACACCTCACCCTTGGATTCATACATATATCACAATATTATTCATGTTATACACAGTATATGACCAGACATAACAGTGGGAAATTATTCTTCCCTGGGTTTATGGCACTTATTTGTATCTTATTTGAAATGCAGAAAGCAATATTAAATTTGTTCAAAAATTTGCACATAAATTTGCATAATGCATTTTTTCCAGAAAGCAAGTTGAAGGGAACATGTACAGAAGACCAGAATGTCACACCTGCAGCTTCCATTCAGTAACAGAGTCTGGTCCAGTCACCAGACTGTTAAAACCAATTAAGATCGCCCTTAACTCATTCACTGGTTTTACACCTTGTGTATATTAGCGCCTTGTTTTCAGTCACCTATTCGTGTGAGATTGCACGTCTTACCATACTCTGCATTTGTTTTCTGGCTATCTTGTGCCCTGTACTACAAAGTGGGGTTACTGGCTTATCAGGGTAACTTGTCAGATTTAAGGTACCACAATTTAAAGGGTTTCATATTAGTTCACTTACATTTTGCCCAGATTTTCAATCTGACAAGTTACCCCAATAGCTCCCCAGTAACTCCACTTGGTATTACAGGCCACTGGTCCATTTGCCATTGCATGATCTATTATTTATATTTTGGACTATGGTTATAGACTGAATTTTCTGTATATGCAGAAGGTTTGCAGAGACCCATAAATGTTCAGATAAATAAACAAAATATGCTGTATTTTATTACTGTTACCTTATAAATGTTACTCCATGAATTGTTGTAGAAGAGCAATAACATACTTGAAGTCATGCAGTTGTACTCCAATATATTTCAGCTATAAATCCAACCCCATTTCTGTATAATATTTCTTAAAGAAATGTTTATGAATTACTAAAAACATGGCCTTAAGTAAAGTGTTTCCAATGTCTCATATTAGTATCAAAAGCTCACATTTTATCTTACGCTTCTCATTTCCAAAAAAAAACAAATCTTATTCTATGTGTAGACTCTAAGGTGATCTACAGAGGGAGCTGTCACTGGAATTGGGTCATTCTTCACTAATGTTCCAGTTAATCTTCTTAATGATTTAAAGAATAATCTTTAATGCAGTTAATAAAATCCAAATGGCCTTGGTTGGACTAATTTCCTTTGGATTTTTATCGCTTCTGATAAGTGGATTGAAGACACAAGTAAGTTTTTTTTTTTTTTTTGGGGGGGGGGGGTAATACAAAAAGGGGAAGGGGCGTCTAAAAGTTTTTAGATGTTTTAAATTGTGTTTTACTTTTTATCTGTTTTGATCGACTGTGTCCTGGCCTTTTGTTTCCAGTTCCAACTGGCACCAAACTCATAACAAGAATGACATTTGAGAATGATGTGTGTGTGTGTGTGTGTTGGGGGGGTTGCCTTCTGTTTGTCACTCCTATAAGACCAAATGCATTTCTGAAGAGGGCATTGACTGATAAGGAACATTAAGAATTGGCTTATTAACTGAGCAATGAGTTGAAAAAGTGAATATTCCACGAATTTAATAGGATAGGTAATAATTGTCTCCTCCAGAACATGCAATAAATAAATTAATAAATAGAAGGTGCTGATGGGGTTCCTGGAAGCAGCCAGAAACGCAGAATCCTGGCATGATATGCAGGGAGCTGGGGGGAAGCTGAAGCTGACAGAGCACAGCTCTCTGAGTATGCAACTTTTAAACTCCATCCGGGGGAAGGGAGTTTCTAGCCAAAAGGCCTGCTGATGGAGACAGATCGAGAGGAACTGCTGACAGACAAAAACAGAGTGTTGTCATAAAAGCAATGCAAAAACAGCTTTATTGATCAAAATCCAGAGTCAAATTATCTACGGTGAAAGAATCTGAAACCCATTCAGCTGTGAATAAACCATTATGGTCTGCAACATTTTTCTATAACTTTGCTGATTTAGACTTGATGGCCTTCCTGATGTCATGTGAAATTTGTTTTTGAAAACACAAACAGTATTGATATCTGCATTACATTGTCACTACTTGGTGCTGATCTTTACTTAGCAGTAAGTGTAGCGCATTATGGGGGAATACATACAGCTAGGGAGAAAATGGCTACTGGTGCTGAAGAGAAGCATCAGAGTGAGGTGTTCCAGCATTTCTGACAATTTTACCTGTACTGGAGAATGATAATAAGAAATGAATGCATGCAAGCACATATATAATGTATATCATCTGATCAGTCAGAATACCGATTATAATATAGATCTGTATTATTTCCACTTCATATTGATCTTGAGCCTTTAATATATAATCCACTTCTGCTTTATAGCCAAGGTTTTAAAATGCTAGAAGGTTCAAAAAAAGACAATAGATCATTAAAAAAAATTGTAGATTCTCTATCAGGTTTCATGAAATCATTTTATAAATTGCTTCAAGAAATACTTTTCTAAGCATGTCACATACCTGATAGAAAATTGTACCTTTTACATTTTACATTACACGTCATAAAAAATAAAAATATTTCAATTTACCTGCTTCCTGTTGTAACTGGAGTGTTCCCTAATCACACAGTGGCATCCTCATGATGTGTGTATTCCTCTGAAATAGATGTGTCAGGCAAATGTTTTTTGTTTCATAATTAAACTGATGTATTACTATCCATAGTCAGCCTGAGATGGACTGTGGACTCACATCAGGGGTAATATCACTTTACAAAGGTATGTGAAGAGAAGGTCATGACTGCTTCTTGAGAAAGATCTTGAGAAAAAGCTAGAGTGACTTCAGTACAATCAATAATACACAAAGAGATATACGCACACAGTATCCTGACACTATCCCCAGTAAGGCAGCAGTCATCCATCCGCCCTCCACATTCTACTCTTTTCTTTCTTTCTTTCTTTCTTTCTTTCTTTCTTTCTTTCTTTCTTTCTTTCTTTCTTTCTTTTTCTTTCTTTCTTTCTTTGTCATGTGAAAGTCCGTGATGGCTTATTAGCCCCTAAAAAGTTTAATAAATCAAAATAGAGAAATGCACTGGCTCGGTGAGCCTATTTTGATGGCTCACTATTTTCACCAAATGTTATAGGCTTTTATCATCCATCTAACTGGTTTCCCAACACCTATGTTGACATGTATGGTTTATTTGAGTTTCATACTGGCTTGTTGGTTTACTCCTATATTCTCAAAGGTGCTTCAATGACTCTAAAGAACTACCCTGATGCTGCATACCAATTAATGTGAAAGTTATTCTGTAGCTGATTCAGGGTTAGGGTTAGCGATAGGGCTGTCTGCTAATTGCTGTTTTTATTTTATTTGTGGAACTGAAAGATTTTCACTTTTTGTTATTTTTTCTCTACAATGACTGGATAATGGAATCTGAAGTCTCAGGCTTATAAAAGGTCTTTTCAACAGTTAGTATTGTGATAATTTAATATGAAACAGCTTTTTTTTTTACTAGTTTGACTTAAATGATTTGTAAAGAGGCTGTTTCTGGGTGAGCTATTTGATGATTTAGAAATTAGAAAACCAAGGATATCCTACAGTCAAGTGCAACTGAAGCTGTGAAGTTATGTCTGTGGCGTCACCAAGGTCACAGTCTGCCAGCCACTGCGAAAGACAGTTGGAATGGGGTGAGAAAGCAGCTCAAGGTGTTTTCCTTCTGGGATTCTCTCTGGCCATTGATGTACTTGAATAAAAAATAAGCTGATGAAGGGCAAGCACTGACTCGGTGGCACTTTTAAAGTAAATCCCCACAGCTGTGAAGTGACAAATGCACACGTACAAATGTGCTTAAAATACACATTTAATATGACAGAGCTTCATTGTTAGAGATACAGAACACATCAGAAAACAGAAGAGGAAAATATTAAATTTTTATGAAGTTATGAATTTTGTGTTGAGAAGCTGTTTTATTGCTTCTTAATATTTTATGAAAAATTGCCATTTTCTTGGAAAAGCTTAATAATAAAAGCTTTTGGGTTAATATTTCGTAAGGTTATTACCTCAGTAAAAGGCTCTTTAATCAGAATGTAAAAACCACAATGTCTGCAAATGTTTGCATATTTTCAAATAGCCAACAAAAAGGAAATTTAATAACGTACTGAGTTTTTGTCTGTTCATTTATGATCACTCTCTATTCTCATGCAAATATTGTCTTTCGTATGTTTGAATTTGCAACATTTAAACGTAAGAAGATTGTTTTGATTTAAGCTTTCTGTAGTAACAGCAGAAAGGGGCAGTGTCTGGGTCTGTTGGTGATGACTCCGTCACTGTGATTGGAAGGTCACCGGTTCATATCCTGTAACTGACAGAGTGGTTTCACTGTTGGCCCCTTGAGCAAGGCCCTTAACCCTAATTGCTACAGGGACTGACTGACCCCACTCTCTTTCATCCTCCCTTGTGTGTCACTTTGGCTGAAGGTGTCTGCTGAATAAATAAATACAAATAGGATGCAATAACCCTTTGAAATGATTTTTTTTAACTTTAAAAAGAATGCATGTTAATACCTTTTTATATCAGAAATATAACAATATATGCTGCTTGAACTGCACACTCTATATTGGTGGTCTCCAACTTTTTTTTTACAGTGAGAGCTACTTTTACAAACAAAAATGCTCTCGTGAGCTACCAAATCACGAAGGCATATTTTGCCAGTATATCTTGTCAACCGGGGATGGGGAGCCCAAAACCCATTGTGGCAGGCATCACAAAACTCAACTAAACTCTCCAGTCCTGGCATGAGCCATTTGCAACGGAAGGGGAGGGGTTTGCCTGGTATATTGACAGGGAGAATTGGAGTGTCGCAATCAACTACAAATGTCTTGCCGATGGACCTGTCAATTGCAATGGACCTGTTGACAACCACTGCACTATACTGAATAAAAATGGAAGTTTGAAGAAAAATATCAAGGGTATAGGTAGGTAAAGGTAGGAGAAACATATTGTCATTCTCTCAACAGAAGCTTATCATGAATCATTCTTCAGGACTTAAGTATATGCCTGTGTAACATCTCTGCAATATTACAGTAAGTACCTTATTGTCACGCCCACAGGGGCAGGGCAGCACAGGGGCAGACAATCGCGCTTAATGAGCACACTAAAGACAAAAGTTCCGAAGTATTGTTGCCATTTTCGAATGTGCCTTACCGAGCATTTTGCCTGTCTCCTGTCTCCCCTGCTTGTCTTGCCTGCCGTGTCCTGCCCTGCTGTTTCATCTGCCCTGCCGGCTCCTCACCCCTCTCCGACCGGCACAATCCCACCTGACCTGCCCTCCTGCTCCGTCCTGCCCTGCTGCCCTGACGATCCTGCTCCTTCTCCCTCCTCGTCCCCCTGTCCAATCTATGCGTGTAGGATTGACTCTCCCGGTGATCGCCTTCTGCCCATACCACGACTACTCTTCTGGATCTCCCATCTGGCTTTGTTTGCACCTGGCTTCTCTAATAAAACCTCAGTCTCCTGCATTACGGGGTTTGCATATTCCTTGCCAGTGGAGCGTAACACTAATGGTAATGCAAAAAAACACAAGAAGCACTGAGATTTTAACAACTCACTGGATAATGCAGGAGACGTGGGAAAATTGTTCTGCAAAATATTAGCTTGATTTGAAATTGCTGAACTCCTTTTGTTTTGGCTGTTGTAAAAAATGGCAATTTCTATTGAACCCTGTAGATTTTTAATTTTTGCTGATTGTGTAAATAAAAATAAATGCTGTAGTCATAGTGGGTGATCAGAGGAAAACATGCAGAAATTTTCACATTAACCCCAGTGCTCTATTGAGGTTGCAGAAAAGATCTGAAGATCTGAAAAAGTAACCATTTCAAATCCTGAATGAGAATAACAAGGCACTGAATGGTGATTTATTACCTTTACAGCATAATAATTGCATATTGCACTATTCTGCATAAAGCTTTACATAACTGGACTGGCGAAAATATATGTAAGTATATTGAACCTTAACATTGCTGTTACTAAGGCGGTAACTTGTCTTACCTTGAGTAAGTCATTTACCCTGAATTCTGCCAGTAAAATATCCAGATGTATACAGTACGTATAATTTTAAGTTGTTAAGGAAAAATGTATCAGCTAAATAACAGGAATGTAAATAATTTGTAGCTTATGCAGACTTCTGTTGCCCCAAATGACAATAAAACTTAAAAGATCACCTGCTGAAAAGACAATGTACTTATAAATAAAAACCAAGAAAGAAATATACTGATTATACATAAAGCATGCATACGAATTTGAGGATGAGTTGGCAATGTAAGACACACAGTGAGAAGCACTTTCAGATTGATATTAAAGTCCCTGATTGACTGATGGCCTACTGTGCTGTGCATGGCATGACACTCTGCTTAGAGATGGCTGTCATCTGTCTGCCAGGCAAGAACTTAGCGGGAAATTTGCAGCATTAATATTATTCTCTAATACAATGTCATCATGCCAATCGTCAACAAAGGGAGGGGGTGGAATTAAAGTGAAATTATCCATAGCAAAAGTGAAGGAAACTACTTTTTTTATGGTGTTACGGGCCGTTGAGAAGGACGAGGCGGGAACTCCAGAATCCACAAAGACGAGGGTTTATTATGCAGACAAGGGGCAGACTGCGATGAACATAACATTACAATGACAGATCTGTGGCAGACTGACCGAGACGCGGACTAAATACACAAGACAAGCAGGCAGTAACAAGGAACAGGTGAAAGCGATCAGGTAGGAACACGAGGTAATGAGGTGGACGTGGCACACACGAGGATCAGACAGAGCTGAGCGTGACATAACCCCTCCTCCCCCCGAGGGGAGGTGGCGGACGAGACGAGGGGCAGGAGCTGAAAAACAAAAGCGAGACATCAACGAGGGACCGGGAACAAGACAGAGACACAAAACAGGCACAGGGGGCAAAAGCCACGACAAAACCTGACACAGGACAGGAAACGCAGACAGGCAAACGAAAAAGGGAGGCACAGAGGAAACAGAGAATGGAGGAACAACAGGGCGAGGAGTGAACATGGGAAACACAGGAGAAGGAGCAGGAACAGGAGGGACGAAGGGAGAAGGAGCACAAAGGGACCAAGAAGCACAGAGGGACCAGGGGCAAGTCCCTCTGTTAGTAACAGGAAGGCAAAGGGGAGCCCGAGGGAGGCGGCCAAAGGGGCTGCAGGTGAGAGGGAGGCAGGAGCCACCACAGGGGCCAAGGGAGAGACGGAGGGGACAAGGAGGGAACCCCAGCGAAGGCGGGCAGGAGGGGGAAGCCGCAGCAGGCGACGGTGCAGCCGGAGCTGCACGAGGCGAACGACATGGGGTCAAAGGTGGGACCGAAGACTGGCACCGTGGCACCAGGGGGAGACCCGGAGGCGAACGCCGACCCCAAGCCAGAAGACCTGCAGGAGACCCAGCCAAAGTGAGTGAGGCCGAGCCAGGGGGCAGGGCGGGTGGGAACCGGGCCAGACGCTTGTGGCCTTATCCTTTACAGGACACTGACAGGTGGGGTCCCCGAGGGCGTCGGTTCCGGAAAGGCAAGGGAGTCCAGAGTGCCAAGGTGCCAACCTGCTCACTGGGAGCAATTAGGGGTTCAGTGTCTTGCTCTACACTTTCATGGGGTCAGGAGGAATCAAGGCTCGAACCTGCAACCCTCTGGTTGCTGAACGCTAGCACTACCTCCTGCGCCTTCATCTTCAGGTGAAAGCGATCAGGTAGTAACACAAGGTACACAGGAACACAAGGTAACGAGGTGGGCGTGGCACACACGAGGATCTGCCGGAGCTGAGCGTGACAGTGTCTTTGTATGGGGCTGGACTTTGCATGTTTTTCCTCACGTTTGCATTGGTTTTCTCCATGTGTTCTTAAGTGCACCCTGTATTTTTCCTTAAGTATAATTTAGTAACAATAATCATTGTGCATAATAATTAATTTCTAATTGCTATTAGTTGTACTTCAAGCTAACGTTGATATAAACAGGTAAGCCTGGTCGGAAAGGAGAAAAACTAAAAAAGGATTTCAGGATATCTGAGAGAAAAGTCTGACTGAATGATTTGCCAGCTGGGATGTAATGTTTATAAAGTAGCAACACAAAAAAACGAAGAAGCAACACAAGCAACACAGGTAGCAACACAAAAAAATGAAGAATTTTGCATATCAACACACAGACAAAACAATTTATTTAATGTGTACAGTCTTACGTATTATCACGAGTGATAAAAACCATATTCACACTCAAACTGTGATCAGAAGACATGTGGTTTTATTGTAACCTCCAACATGCTTACAGTCATGGCCAAAATTATTACTCCTGAAGCCAGTTAAAATGGAGAAAAGCTTACTGAACCTTTCTGTTGTGTGTCTGTGTGTGCCACACTAAGCATGGAACAGAAAGAACAACAGAGAATTGTCTGAGGACTTGAGAAAAAAAATTCTGGAAAAATATCAACAATCTCAAGACTACTAAGTCCATCTCCAGAGATCTTCATGTTCCTTTGTCCCCTGTACGCAACATAATCAAGAAGTTCACAACACATGGCACTGTAGCTAATCTCCTTGAACGTGGGCGGAAGAGAAAAATTCAAAAAAATCTGTAATGAAGGATAGTCCGAAATGTGGATAAACAGCCCGATCATCTTCTAAACAAATTTCAAAGCCAAAATCCTTCTGAGAGAACGTCTTGTAGATAGATGACACCAAGGTAGAGCTTTTTAGTTTACAGAAAATGGAATGAGGCCTACAAAGAAAAGAACACAGTACCTACAGTCAAACATGGTGGAGTTTCTAAGATGTTTTGGGGATGATTTGCTGCCTCTGGTACTGGATGCCTTGACTGTGTGCAAGGCATCATGAAATCTGAAGACTGCCAAAAGATTTTGAGGCGCAATGTAGGCCCCAGTGTCTGAAACCTGGGTCTGTGTCAGAGGTCATGGGTGTTCCAGCAGGACAATGACCCCAAACATACCTCTAAAAGCACTCAGAAATGGTTGAAGACAAAACGCTGGAGAGTTCTGAAGTGGCCAATAACGAGTCCAGATCTAAATCTTATTGAACCCTTATAGATCTCAAATTTTCATTTTCCACTCATGTATGAGTCCGATGTGAAAAATTGAAAAATACAATTAAAAACCCTTTTTGTCTTTTAATTTTCCAATTTTACTTTTCCTTTGCCTTTTTGTTTTCAAGTTTACAACATGCAAATATATGTTAATCGGAGCAGGGCGGTGGGCGGAGCTACAGATCACTGCTGCGCTTTCTCAGCACGTTTGCCGATTCCGTTGTCTCCGTGTTTCAAGTGCACCATTTTTTGATTGTGTTGCTACATGCTTTGGTAGACTGGTTGAAATGCACTATAAAACTATGTAAATGAAGGAGACATTTGTGGGTGTTACAAGTCTCTGCATGACAACATAGCCCATGACCTTTTGGAAATGCTACTGCCATAGTCATTTCTAAATTGTGCCAAGGATTATATAAGAAGTCATTTGACTTGAGAGAGAAATGTGACCTGCATGTCAAAATAACTGGATAATGAAAAATGAGTGACCTAATAAGAATAACTTGATAAACACTGTGACAAAAAGTCATACAATGGTGAGTTTTATATGAATATATTCCATAGCATCCATCCATCTTTTAATCGCTTATCTTGGTCAGGGTTCTTGTGGAAGAATGATACTGGGGTAGAGGGAATTATGGGGTTAATGTATTGTCTTAGGCAAGAAAATGCGGTTGCATTCTGGGATTGTGGTTAGGCCTTAGGCAAGAAGATGTGAAGGATATAGGAACAACACTTTGTCTTAGACTTCAGGCCAGAGTATTTGTTGTTGTTATGGGAAAATTTGAGAGAGGAAGTATGCTGGAGAAAACACGTTGTTGAACACGCTAACCTGGCACCAGTCAAGGAACTGTCCTAATTGGGAAGAGGGAATGCATCATTGGGGTTTGTGAGGGAAGACTGTCACGATAACAATGAATAGCATATGAGCAGTTGGGAGAGGAAAACCCTACTTCTTAATCTGTTTGTGGCAATTTGAGGTAATAATATGAAGTACTAACCATCATTACAGGATATCACAGGTACACCAGTATAACCACTGTTAGTACAAACATGTAATGATACAACAATAGGTAATAATCAATCATGTAATCATTATTTGTATACTTAGGAAGCAAGATTGGAGGTTGTAAAAGGAAATTCAAGGATGGACATGCTATGTGGTGATCAATCATGTGGAAGAAGATCTTGTAAGGGCAGGCTTGTAAGGAGAGCACTCTGCCACACTGATATGCATCATCTTAGTGATAAAGATGTTACCTTACCAACCCAGAGTTACAAACATAGTTATTTTTCTGTCCAGAGGTAAGATATTGGAGGGTCATATTCTTCCTCAATTTGGCCCCCATCATGGGGCAGCTGAGATTTCTGGTCATTTCAGATGGAAGGATCCTGCAGTGTATCACCCTAAGGCCTCGGGGCTTTATGATAGGTATGGACCCCGAAGGATGGGAAACCACAGTTTACATGCTTTAGTTGCATATTCCCTACTTTCCAGCAGCCTGTTGATTCACTGTAAGGCCCCAAATTATGGTTAGGGTTAGGGTTAGACAAAGTACGATATTTTCAGGCTCGGCCTGGTGCCTTTTTGGGAAACATCGGAAACCATGCTGGTATTGGCCTAGCTACCCTGAGTCCACGCCAAACTGGGCTGAAATTATGGTAAGGCAGTGTATTTTTACATTTTTCATGCTTGTATAATTTTGGATTTTTTTTTTTTTTTGGGGGGTGTTTTGTTTTTGTGTGTAAGTACATTGGTGTAAGCAAGGTTAATAAGGTTTGGAAAGAAGCTATCTGTGTGTGTATCTGTGATTCCAAGCACGGGCACAGAGGGTTGGGGACCATGGAGGTGGGATTGTCCATGGGAGGGAACCCGTGGGGTGGGCTTTGCTTGGCAGGGACGGGGGAAAGGTTACATCCCCGGTAGTCCGTCAGCCAATGAGCGCACGTGACCTTGGGAAAGTCTGTGCTGTTAGAGGCGTCACTACCTCTCAAATTGTGACAATGTAAGAGAAGAGAATGTGAGGTAGATGGTGCTAATGCTGGGACAGAGGGCAGGCAGCCAGTGATGGGTAAGATCCCGGAGGGCTGAAATCCCTGAGTGAGACGGATTCCTGGGAAGGACAGCCTATCGGGGGTTAGCCTAGGTCAGGTTCTCTCAGGGTTCCCAGCAAGACCAGTCTGCCTCCCGGGCTTCGCTGCCCTCTCTGTCCCAGAAGAAGCAGCAGAACCGGGTGTGAATGTTGTGTTAAATTGTTTGTGTTATGAAAGATCATGTTAGTTGTTATATAGGGTGTTTCTATTTTGGGATGAAGGAATGATTGGATCGTATGTGAGACTGCATGTTGTTTAGATGAAATGTTTTAGGTGAACGGGGCTGTTAATTGTTACAGCTCTTTGAAGTATGTGGTGCAGTCTGATCCTGGTGCAGAATCCAGTGGTATTGTATGGTATTGGTCTTTTATTTACGTTTTGTTGTCTGTATTATTTATAGTAGTTTTGAGAATAATATACTGTGGTTAAGGGAAATAAGGAATGAAAAGTATATTTAGGATTAATCCCCTTATTATTTTTTAATAAGTTCTGTGTGCAGCGCTGTCCATACTATTGAATACGACAGAAGTACAGGGAATTCTTCGAGTAAATATAGGGCACAAGGTCAGGTTAATCCATTGCCAGGCATATATATATATATATACACACACACACACACACAAAATAATGTGACCAATTTAGAGACACCAATTAGCCTAGCTGCATGTCTCTGGACAAAAGTATGAAACTGGTGTCCTGGGAGGAAACCTGCAGAACTTGCAAACTCCACACATTTCTTTGGATGCAAGTGACTTTCTGAATATTTCCAACTGGCTGATGACAAAAGGCTTGTTAAAATCAGCTGGCAGATCATTGCTGTTGGCTTCCTGGATCATTAATAAACTCCACCCAACAGTTCTTTCGAAAACCAATTTAAAATTGAAGCAAAATCATTTTTTCCAGGAACTCATCTTAGCTGTTTTTTCCAGGAACTCATTCAAAGCCTACTGTCACAAAAGCACCTCTGGGACTTCTACTCATCGGCTGTTCCGGCTGCCTGACAGGTGGCCCTGCACCGATTTCAGCACCGAGGATAAAGACTGCCTGACAGAAGTCAGCACCAAGGTGGTGGACAGCTGGTCTGTGCCCTGCCCCTAGTTGGTAGTGGCAGGAAGCTACTAATTAGGGAAGGTACTCCAGAAGGGGGAGAAGTGGTAGGTCAAAAGAGTAGAAGGAGATGGATGTCAGTCATACTAAGGAAAACTCCTCAGCAGGAAACCAAGATAAAACAAAATGCTTAATACTGGACTTCCATTATTCCCCCATCTCAATGCCATCTTTCTTTTCCACCCCAGATGTGTTTGGTATGGACTACAGGACCCCCAACCTGGTTTGCAACCTTGGATTTCTTGGACTTCCCCTGGTAAACTTTATCAATGAAGCCCTGGCCCGAGGTATAGTACTAGTGTCATTATTATTAATCTGACCCTCCACATCAGCCATAGCTTCTGGGTTTTTCTTTGCCGAGAAGAAGCAGCATGTTAGGCAGGTATGCCAGGTCCTTTAAAGTTTCTGTGAACATCACCTTTTAATGAAAGGGGAAAAATGTGAGTTTCACCAGCCTTATATCAAGTTTCTTTGCTATATCATCCATCCCTGGGGTATCAAGATTCATGGTGAGAAGGTTAGAGTGATGAAGGACTGGCCCTGTGAAAAAACCATGAAAATGCTCCAAAGGTTTCTCCAACTTTGGCAGATATTCCATACGGAGATTCAGTTTAGTGGTGGTTCCCCAGACGTCACTCCTTTGTGCCAAGAACAATGTCCTATATTGGACTCCTGAGACTGAGGTAGTTCTCTGCTATCTGCACCTCTTCAGTTTTGAAGCGACCAGACCCAACACAAGCCTTCGTAGTGGAGGGAGATGCCTTGGAAGTTGGAGTGGGAGCTATCTTACGACATGGGAAACCAGAGAAACTGCACCCTTGAGCCTTTTTCTCTAAGTAGCTGACCCTGCTAAATACAATTATGATATTGAGAACAAAGAGCTTGCCATGAAGCTGGATCTCATGCAATGGTTCCACTTGTTAGAAGGGGCTGTGCTACTGTTCCTTGTGGTAACCGGTCATCATAATCCTGAATATCTCAAGTCGGTAAAATGCTTAAATGTATGTCAGGCCCTCTGGGGTCTTTTTTTCATCCTGTTTGAGTTTACCGTTTCCTATATTCCAGAATCCCCCACCAGTTTAACCTTTCTGAGTCCAGCTCAGAATCAGTTCTCATCCTTATACCCTTGTGCTTCCTACGGTAGGTCCCATATCCTGTAACCTCCATCACGGAAGCCTATCATCGAGAGCCGCCACCTTCTACCTACCATTTAGGGAACAAAAATGTACCATCATCTTTGAATGGCATTTTGCCAGGTCACAGTTAATAAATAAAGATAAAAATAAAAATAAATAAAAATAAAAATAAAGATAAAAAATAAATAAGAAACTTATTCTTAATCTGTCTTGCCTGATTAAATAAAGGTAAATAAAATAAAATACAAGGGCTAGAGCTGCAGACATGACAAGAATAATAGTGCTCAGTAAGTCGCATGGGAACAATAATACCTCACGCCGAGGTGAGTGAGGCGCCGCCTTATATTGCTGACAATACATGTGAGACCGATCTCCTGCGGGGGTGTGGTCTGGACCTGACAGAACCCCCCTCCCTACGGCTGCCTCCTGGCAGCTGAGGAGATCGACGGGGCCGTCCCCACGAACGTACCTGTTGGGTACGTTCTGTCAGGACCTGGCTTATCGGGATGGGCCTGATGGAAGGAGGACACCAGGTCGGGGTCTAGAATGTTGGCAGCTGGGACCCAGAAGCGCTCATCCGGACCGTACCCCTCCCAGTCCACCAAGTACTGGAGGCGTCCTCGGTGGCGTTGGGAATCCAGTAGAGCGCTGACAGCATACATGTCGTCACCCACGGGCATGGGACCAGGTGGATCAGTGCGCGTGTCCAATGGGTGACTAAGGCTGTAGCGGACCGGCTTGAGCAGGGATCTGTGGAATACTGGGGAGACACGATAGAACCGGGGGAGCTGTAGCCAATAGTTTACGGGACCTATCCGCTGGATGACGCGATACGGGCCGATATAGCGAGGAGCTAGCTTACGGCAACCAGGTTAGTGCAAATTGCGGGTAGCGAGCCAGACTCTCTGACCCAGGCACAGTGGGGTTCCGAGGCGCCGATGTTGGTCGGCCTGTCGTTTGCGTCGCTGTGCCCTGGCTTCCAGAAGTTGACACCAGGTCCTTCAGCTCCGCTGGAACCAGTCGTCAAGAACGGGGATTTCGCTTTGTAGAGGGTCCCAGGGAAAAAGGGGAGGTTGGTACCCTAGAACACACTGAAAGGGGGTTAGTTCTGTGTCCCCCAGAGGATGGGAGTTGTGGGCATACTCCACCCATGGGAGGTAGTGAGCCCACTGTGTCGGGGAGTCGGAGCAGAGAACTCGGAGGATTTTGGCGATCTCCTGTTGGGTACGTTCTGTCAGGCTATTCGTCTGAGGGTGGTAGCTGGAAGACAGGCTTAGGGAGACGTTTAGCAGTTTACAGAGGTGAACTGTGGACCCCTATCGGATATGAGGTCCTCCAGGGTCCCATAGTATCGGAAAATCCACGTGAAAAGGAGCTCCGCGAGTTCCGTAGCTGAGGGCAACTTTGGCAGGGGGATGAGCCGGCACATACGTGAAAAGCGGTCTACCACAGTCAGGATTACCGTGTTTCTGTGTGGCCAGGGCAGGTCCGTCATAAAATCCAGGGAGATGGGGGACCATGGGCGCAGGGGATTCGGCAGGGGTTGTAGTAATCCGGCGGGGGGTTGTCGATCCGCCTTATACTGCGCACACGTGGGGCAGGAGAGCACGTATTCCTCCACCCCCTCCCTCCAGTTCGGCCACCAGTATCAGCGGGCGATCAGGCAGGATGTGGTGGCTACTCCTGGATGACCGGAACTGAGAGAGGTGTTGATCCATTGCACTAGTGCTTGACGGTGTGTGTCTGACGAATATCTTATTTTTAAGCGCGGGCTGGTTCTGGTGCCGGTCCTGAATCTCACGATACAGATTCAGGCGATAGGTCTCAGGAAACAGGAAGGGGGCAGGACAGGAACAGGTTTGTCCGGGACCATTGGGGCATCGTAGAGTTGGGACAGACCATCTGCCTTCACATTCCGGGATCCCGGAATGTAAGACACCAAGAACAGAAAACGAGTAAAGAAGAGAGCCCACCTCGCTTGTCGGGAATTGAGTCGCTTGGCGGTCTTCAGATATTCCAGGTTCCGGTGGTCCATCAACACTCGGAAAGGGTGTTGGTCTCCTTTGAGCCAGTGATGCCACTTCTCGAGGGCCTCCTTGATAGCCAGGAGCTCGCGATTCCCGATGTCGTAATTTCTCTCGGCTGCGGTGAGCTTGCAGGAGAAAAAGGCGCAGGGATGAATCTTACTGTCCGAGGTACGTTGGGACAGGACCGCCCCTATCCCGACCTCAGAGGCGTCCACTTCCACAGTAAATGGCTCTGCCGGATTCGGTTGGTGTAACACGGGAGCCCGGCAAAACAGGGTTTTGAGCGTGGTTCATGCATTCCCCGCTTCGAGGTTCCACAGGAGTTTCCCTCCCTTCACTCGGAGAAGGGATGTCAGGGGCGCCACCACCATACTAAAACCTCAAATGAAACGGCGGTAGAAATTGGAAAACCCTAGGAAACGGAGCTCCTTCACAGTCTTCGGTCGGGGCCATTCCCGTACTGCCTTGACCTTGTCTTCGTCCATGCCCACCTCTCCGAGTCGAATCAGGTAACCCAAGAACTACAGGGAGTGGACATGGAACACTTTTTTCCCTTAACATACAGCTGGTTTTCACGGAGGCTTTGCAATACAAGTCGCACATGAGCAACGTGGGCGTCCATGGAAGGGGAGTATATCAAAATATCATCAATGTAAACGATGTGGAAACAGTTCAGCATGTCACCGAACACCAGACACATAAAATTTTGAAATATCGAGGGGCTGTTTGCTAGCCCATAAGGCATGACAAGATATTTGAACTGACCGGTTGTGGTGATGAAGGAGGTCTTCCACTCATCCCCATCGCATATGCGGATCAGGTTGTAGGCCATAGAGGAGCGCAGCTGTCCTAGAGCAGAGGGGATGAGGGGCAGAGGCTCTCGTCACTTATGGGAAATGGCATTCAGGCCCCGATAATCGATGCAGGGTCGAAGACCCCCGTCCTTTTTTTTTTTTTTACAAAAAAAAACCTGGCGGTGATAGGGGAGGTGGACAGGCGAATGATACCTTGAGCAAGAGCATCCTGTACATAAACTTGCAGGGCATCTTCTTCCGGTCGCATCCCATTGGCTAGGGCTGTCCCTCTTCCAGGTCGATCGCGCAGTTGGAAGGTCGGTGGGGTGGCAGACGGAAGGCTTGGGACTCACTGAATACGTCCGCAAAGTCCATATACTCACGCGGAATGTGGGTAAAGTCCTCCGGAAGGGGACTCTCGACCGAGGAGACACGACACGGGGGAGAGAGGCACTGGGCAAAGCAGGGGGATGACCAAGGGGCAATGTATCCCTGTACCCAGTCAATGTGAGGATTATGCTGCCGCAGCCAAGGGTGACCCAGGATTATACTGTCTGTGACTACAGGAAGTACAAGAAACCAAAGTTCTTCGGTGTGGAGGGCTCCCACCTGCATGGTAATCGGAAGCGTCTGCTGCAGCACGCTAGCCGAGGTTAATGGGGAGCCATCCACGCCACGGACTCGAAGCGGCTGGGTGAGGGGCTCCAGGGGAATTGCGTAACGTGCAGCCAAGGTCTGATCTAAGAAATTACCCACAGCTCCGGAGTCAACCAGGGCGCGGTGGATCAGCTGTCTGCCTGGCCAGGAGAGAGAGACCTGGACAACCATGTGAGCTGCGGACCAACTGATGGCTTGTAAGACTCCTACTTGGTTCGGCGGAGAGGGGCGGAGAGCCGGACGGGTCGGGGAGAACCGGATCAGATGGCCCGCCTCACCGCTGTAGAGGCAAAGCTGCTGCTGCAGCCAGCGTTGTCTCTCGGCCGGCGTGAGCGGGGCGCGACCCAACTGCATTGGTTCAGCCTCCACGACGCTGGGGGTGTGCGGAGTGAGTGGAGTCTCGGTCGTTCCCGCATGACGTTGTCCAACACGATGGACAGCTGGACATAGTCGTTGAAATCCCGGGGCTCACCCCGGCAGGCAGGCTCCGCCTGCAGCTCTGGGTTGAGGGCTCGGCGGTAAAGCACCTGGAGAGAGGACGCCGTCCAGTCCAGACCGGCAGCCAGCGTCCTGAACTCCAGTGCGAAGTCCGCTGTGGACTTGTTTCCCTGGCAGAGGTCAAGGAGTCGGTCCCCCAGATTCCTTCCGACAGCGGGGTAGTCAAAGACCGTGCTGAACGCCTGCTGGAAGGCTGGAGTGGAATGCAGGACCGGACTCTTTTCGATCCAGAGGGCTGTCGCCCAATCCCGTGCCTTACCAGTCAGGAGCGACACCACAAAGTGGACCCGGTCTTTGTCATCTCGGAACATGCCCTGGTGATGATTGATGTAAAGACTACATTGCATAAGGAACGCCCGACATTGGTCAGGGTTCCCGTCGTACCGCTCCGGGATCACAATGGGGATCCTGCTAGAGGCTTGGGGGGGTGTGACCGGGAGCAGAGCAGTCGCTGCCGCATTTTGCTGGAGTTGTCCTACCAGCGTGGTCAGGTGATCTACCTGATCCATCGCATCCTGCAGCCTCTGCAGGATGTCCCCTGTATCCATACTTGTTACGGCGAGGTATTCTTTTACGCAGCACAGAACACGCAGGAGAATGGGGTGTCCATGGAGGGTGTTTATTGGCAACCAGCACTTGGAGGGGCGATCAAAAGACGTAGTCAGGGCACGGTGCAGAAGGTCGAAGAAGCCGGGGAAGTCAAGCCGAAGGGGAGCACTGGACACAGGAAAGGTGGGCACGAGCAGGAGTAGCGGTTGCAGGGGTTGGTGGAGCTGACACGACGGGACAAGGCTAGGGCTGCAGACAGGACAAGAAGAATAGCGCTCAGTAAGTCGCATGGGAACAACAATACCTCGGATACCCGCCTTATATTGCTGACAATACATGTGAGACCAATCTCATTGGATTAAGAGGGGCGGTCCGTCCTGCGGGGGCGTGGTCCGGACCTGACAATTGTGATTGACTGCCTGGTAGGAGGATGTGGAAGATTTTATCGACTCTTGTTCGATTCCTCCATCCATTTTCTGAAACCGCATGTCCTACACAGAGGCACAGGAGCAAAGTCCAGGGGATCAGGGATCTCTACGGGGATGGGATCCAGGGGTACAGAAACTGGAACCTCGGGGGGCAGAGCTGGAGCCAACAGCACAGGAAACACGGAAGGCAATGCAGGAACCACAGGCACATAAATCACAGGGCCTCAGCAGGAACTGGAACCACAAGTAGCAAAGCAGGAGATTCGGGGACCAGAACCTCAGGAGGTGCTGCAGGGGCCACTGGGCCAGGAACCTTGGACAGTGGCACAACAGGAACCACAGGCACAGCCAGAACCTCGGGGGGAGGAGCTACAGGAACCTCAGGCGGCAGCACAGGAACCTCTGGGGGCATGGTCGGAACAAACGGCACAGGAACCACTGGGGGTGCGAGTGGAACAGCCGCTGCAGGAACCGCTGGTGCAGAAACCGCAAGGGGTGGAGCAGGAGCAGCTGGTGCAGAAACCGCAAGGGGCAGAGCAGGATTTTGCAGACCCACGGGATGGCATCCTCCGTTCACCTGGCCGCTTTAAAGGCCAGACGCATTCCCAAAAAGTGGCAAGCGGCTGATACTGGTAGCGATGCGGGCTTCGTGCGTCTGCTTAGGCAAAGCAGCAGTGGCGTTGTCAGGCGCAAACTCTGCAGGGTTCAGAATCGGGATGGAGTCCTCCCAACACCCAGCAGGGGAAGCAGCGGAGAGCGAGACAGCTCCTAGGAAGATCTCCTGCATGTCTTCCTACCTTTAGTTTCTCCGCCTCCTTTTCTTCCAGCTTTCTGCTGTTAACGATGGAGTCTGGGGCACTTCAGGTAATTCCGACAGTGGACCATAGAGCCAGCCACGGTCTTCAGCTACCTGCCTCATGTTAGCCTCCACCACTCCGACTTCTCAACTGCTAAATGTCTTCACGCACCTCTGCCGCAAGCTGCATGTCCTCGGACGGGGATACCTCCTTGAGCATATCCCTTGTTCAAAGCCCGATGGCTCGCAGCACAGGATCGCCCCTTACCTCATGCTGCTCTAGCTAGTAAAGCACCTTGCCGATTAACTTGAGGAATTCTGCCTCGGTCAGGCAAGGTGTCTTTGTTTGGAGTCCGGTCATTCTGTCACTCAGGGAACAGGGAAGCAGGCAAAAGGAGCTGTGGATACGAATAAGTGGGATTTATTATGGGGTAACACACTCCAAGACACAGCAATATTAAAGAAACAAGAAATAGCTGGTGAACACGGGGAATCCACACAGGGTAAATGAGGGGGCGTGGCACACGGGAGGATCAGACGAGTGGGACATGACAGGTGAGTTGTGTCAAAGTCACATCCACATTATTTTTTCTACCAAGAAGAGTATTATTTGTAATTCTTTTAATAATGAAACAAGTTTTATTTGGTCAATTTAAAAATATTTTCTGTGTACAATAGAATTTAAACTCTATGTTCCACCTAAATTAATGTGGGAATCTGAGGGAACCACAAACCTGTAGCTTATAACTGTACTTAAATGTCAGTGTCAATTTCCTGCAGTTATCAGCTGATTATCACAAACATACAGGCCCATATATATAGCTGATGCCGTTCAGGCATCTAAGCGGATATGATAGATCGGCTTG
Source organism: Mormyrus hasselquistii (assembly GCA_026779605.1). Classification (NCBI taxonomy): domain Eukaryota; kingdom Metazoa; phylum Chordata; class Actinopteri; order Osteoglossiformes; family Mormyridae; genus Mormyrus; species Mormyrus hasselquistii. The sequence goes on from JAODKE010005802.1 coordinate 23,528, forward strand.
GCTGATACACAACATTACCTGCTGAAAACTCAAAACCTCTCCTGAAAGCAATTCACTTCAACTCAGCACCACTCACCTCCCTGCTGATACCAATTGCTATTACTCATGCAAACCATATGGCATCTTGTTCTTATTTCCCACTATGAAGCTCTGAAGTAGACACAAGTATCTAATGCTTATCAAATCTCATCAAATGAAATCGCAGTGTTATTAGAAGGGGCAAAGGACAAATCAATCCATAACATCTATGGTTTTATAGTGTTAAGCTATAATTGTTGGATAACTTGACAAATATACATTATTGAAGTTAGCTTTATTGGTATTCCATCCACATACACATACATTATGTGGTGGAATGAATCAAAGTTCCTGAAGTGCACAATACATACAAGATGCTATACACAAGACTACTTGCACAATAAAATATGATGCATGAGAATGCAATAAAATAGGGCTGCAACGATTAGGCAACGTAACTGACTACAAAAAACTCGTCAAAGCAAATTTTGTATTGTCAGCGTGTCAGAAACTGCGTCTGACACAACCCTATTCGCCATTTAGAGTGTATCGCGGATGTAAACACATTTGGTTAACAAACTTAATATTTCATATTCAAAGTTTTTTTCCCAAAAAAATATAATGTTTTATGTAATCAGTAATAAGCAATTTTCATTATCAAACACAATAGTAATTTAGGTGTTTAAGAAAGGAAAAGAGTCATGAACACCACAAAAATGTCATTGGACATATAGTTTATTTTAAATATGACCAATAAAGTTAAGTGGCAAGCAGAATACATGCTTGGTATACAATGAGTTTATTCAGATCCTTCTAGACATAATGTGAAATGTTACAAACCGTACTTGCAAATGTTTCTAAACTTAAACTATAGTTGGACGTTGGTTTGTCAGGGCACAGCACACAGTGACAGCCTTGAGTTGTATGCACCCACAATGGCGATTTAACCCACAATACACTGTAGCTACAGTATAGTGAGCGTGACGTCAACTGTCAAAGACCAAACCGAATCTTTTATACATTGTTTTAGTTTATTTGAATTGAAGCTTTATTTAAACTTTTGGACTTTAAGACACACCAGTGTCACCATTGTGCACTTTAGTTTATATTGTTTAATGTATTTCTTTTTTTATTGTGACGGTCAGACTAATATAAAAACATCTGTTTATTTTCAAATTCATATGTTTCACTGGTTGTTATTTTAATTTGATTATTATAAATTTGAATCATCTTAATGCAGACACATCGGGGGGACATTCACAGGGGGACAGACGTGAGCAGATGAGGTAGGACATGCACTGTAGCCCAGACCAGGATCAAAATAGATAGATATGAAATAATCGTGACTAATTGACAAAATTGACAAAAAAAATTGGTCGACAACCAGTCAGTAGTTGCAGCCCTACAATAATACAGTATAAATATAAAGGAAATTTGAAGGAAAAACATACGAGCAATATGGGGACACTCCCAAGGGCACTGTGTCACAGGGCTTTTGTATATGCCAGATAAAAAAGTCTAATTGGACAAAGACTGCAGTAATCAGCCTATCAAATACTGGCAGGATCACACTGTCACTTACAGAAAATAAAGTTGTGGATAGTCGATAGGATCTGCAGAGTCAAAATGGATTTTGCTAGAACCCAAGAACCAAGTGGGGCAAGCGAAAGAAAAAAGAAAATGAAGCAAGAGGTGGTTTACTGAATTGCTTAAAAATGTGACAGAAATAAGCATGTTTTTCTAAAAGTCAAAATAAAGACCATATAAATAAAGACAGTGGTAGCAAAGATATCACACATACAGATGTTAACAGTCAGGAATTAGCATATGAGACAGCTGCTGCAAGTACCAGGCTAGTAGGGTGAAGGGTCTCATTGTACTGATTCGCAGGGGCCTGTAGAGGTTATAATCCAGCCATGCCAGGGCTATAAACATCGGATGCCCAATTACAGGGCTATCATAGGTAACAGAATATAATTTGGTATACCCAAAGTACCACAGTACTATCGTAATACCACACAAGCCAAGGGAAAAGTGTCATCAATATGTAGGAGGCCCTGCGGATGCAGCAAATATAGTAAATGAAGAGAGAAAGATTATTGTGATGTTTTCAGATGTTTTTACTGGCTGCTGCAAGAACTTAGCTTGAGTCATTGATCTTCCCATACCAGACTGATACAGTCGGTCTGGACACTCTTTAAGGTGCCTCTGTAGAACGTGATGAGGAAGGCTTGCTCTGCTTTTCGCCAAAGGACATGGGGGAGCTTTTGTGCTCTGTTAGCTAGAGACGCGGTGCTGAGGGAGCAGGTAGGCTTATCTGTGACGTGCACAACAGAAACTTGGCACAGAAATCTCCGTTGTGTAATAAAAGGGGGAGAGTGATCAGCATGGTCCTTCCTGAAGTCATGAATCATCTCTTTTGTTTTTCTACATTCAGAAAGAGATTGTTGCTTTTGGACCAGCCCTCTATCCGCTCTGTCTCCACCTGCTGACTTGTCATTGTTGCTGAAGAGACCCTGTTGAATCATTAGCAAACTTGATAATGCTGTGTGAACTGCACTTGGTCATGTAGTTCTGAGTCAGCAATGTGCACAGCTGTGGGCTGGGCACAGTCCCAGGGAGCATCAGTGCTTAGTGTGGTGGTGATAGAGATGTAGTCAATTCAGAGTGCCTGAGAACTTTCTCCCAGGAAGTCCAAGATTCAGTTTCATAGGGAGTTGTTAAAGCCCAGCAGGCTCAACTTCCCTGTCATCCTCCCTGGGATGATTGTATCAAATGCTGAACTAAAGTCAATGAGCAGAATTCTAACATAATCTCGGTGAGGCAGGGCCAGATGAAGTATTTAGTATCCTCAGTAAACCAGTTAGGCTGAAGGTCAAATTAGAAGGGGTATAGTGAAGTAAAGTTAGCTAATAAAGTATGTATTTCATCATACAGGTACATGAGCAAATCATTACTATGCCACTGTTGTGTCCCCTTACTGGATTGGAGGAATCATAACAGAACCCCTCCCTACATTTCTAATGTGATTTTGGACCTGGAAGGCTTGGAACTTTTAAGAATGAGAGCAGGCTGATGGGTATTTGCCTTAGGGAACTTGGCAATGAGAATGTCCTTGAATGGGACCCAGTGGCAAACCTTGGGAACATATTCCTCCCAGCTGATTTGACAAAGCAGCCAAGCCCAAATCATTTGGGAATACAGAGTGTAGTTCACTGTGTACGCAAGAGATCTCTCAATGATGTGAGGAGTTGTCTAAATAGCTGGGCAAGCCAGTGGACAAGTTGGCATACAGATTCTCCAGTCCATGAGTCAGACTTTACCATAAACATCATAGTAGTCTCAGTGGTCATTATAATCCAAGATGAATTTGATGAAATTATTACTAGTAAACTCTGAAAATTTTGAACATAAGAACTATACAAACGAGAGGAGGCCGTTCAACCCATCAAGCTCACTTGGGGAGAACTTAACTAATAGCTTAGTGTCAGGGTCGGTCCCCGTTGTCTCACTGTGTCCCTTCCCTGTTTGCAAGTGTTGCTGGTCATCCTGTCCTTCTTGTGAGTCTTTGTTTTCTCTTGTTCTCTGTTGGCCTCATGGCTCAACGCGTTGAGCAGCCAGTTGTCTGTGTTCCCTTCTGTTCTGTGCTCAAATCCCACCTCCTTGGCTTTTGTACTTTGGCTCCCTAGTGTTTCAGTTAAGTGTTTCTAGTTGTGGTTTCTGATTTTGTAGTTTGGTTTTGTCACTTGTGTCCTTGCTTGTGTTTATACCTGTCTGTCTTCACCAGTGTTAGTTTCTATTTCCCTGTTCCTTGGTCTAGGTCTCGTTTTCCCTGTTCAGTTCTGTGAGTTTATTAGTTTCACCTGTTGCCCGTTCTTGTGCCTGCCCTTGTGTGTTCTCCTGATTGCTCATTGTCCTGCACCTTTCCCTATTGGTTAATTATCTGTTCACTCCTGCCTGTCATTACCTTGTTCAGTTTTGTATTTATGTTCCTGTCTGAGTTTTAGTCCCAAGTGGTTCATTGTTTGTTGCTGGTTGTTTGGTGATATGCTTAGTGTTAGATGTGGTTTTGGTTTTTTTATTTAGTCTTTGTTAATCCTTTTTTAGTTTTGATCCCTTATGGTCCTTTGATTTGCGGTGTCCGTAGTGTTTTTCTGTTTGTTTAATAAACCCCCATTTTCGTTCCTGGGAGCCGCCAGTGGTCATCCACCCATTTTTCTGCCTGCACCATGCCACGTTCCCGCACCCAAGCCGCCCGGATCCATGACACTCAGAGTTGTTAAAAACTTATCTAGCTCTGATTTAAAGAAACCCAAGGATTCAGCCATTGTCCATTGTCAGGAAGACTACTCCATACTCTGACTACACGCTGTGTAAAGAAGTGCTTCCTTAAATCTAGTTTGAAATGTTCTCCCGCTAATTTCCAC
>JAODKE010005992.1:0-27611 GCA_026779605.1 Mormyrus hasselquistii
ATGTTTCATTCAAAATGCCAGTTCATATCTATTAATTTCCTTCTTGAGGAGTGTTCAAAATACACTTTAAAAAAAAATAAAAAAATCGATGCGGGCTAAATTCGCCACGCGGGCGGGGATGATAAACTAATGATTTTTTTACCTAATGTCCTCGGGCTCAGCTTACCTCAGATGTTAAAGTAAATCTGGACAGCGGACTTAGTTGTACCATCAGAGTTTAGTTCTACGGCACCAACATCAGACAGTGGAAGATGTGAATCACACAACGAATTCCCTAAACCACCATAACTTCATTTCCAAAGGGCATTTCCTGGAGGCAGATGGAGTCAGCATAAAGACAGGCTGCCGACTTTGCTCAGCATGCTGCAGTGAGATTTTTGATTCCAGACAAGTCTGCGCATGCATTTACATGTATGTAACACCTTTAGTATCTTCACATTTAATGCCACATTTTATTACCTTTTATTTAAATGAATTCTTCTGCCTTTGTGAAGCATGTCAAGTTGCCTTGCGTCTGAATTGTGCTTTATAAACAAACGTGCCTTGCCTTGTAAACAGTCATAGGACATAAGGCAGGGGACACCCTGGAAAGTATACCAGTCCATCACAGGGCACAAGGCAGGGGACACAAATTGGCAATACTGCAATACCAGTTCCTCTATCTGCATGTGTTTGAAAATTAGAGGAAACACTCAAGTCAGAGAGGACATGCAAACTCCACACACACACACACACACACACAGCAGGGGCAGTATTGTATTGGTGGAGCAACTGAGCACTCCACCACCCTAGCTACCTCACTCAGTCTTTCGTGTGAAAATGGCAGGCGTTAGCTGATACTGAATATGACCTCCGGAGTGAGGTAGATCTTTGAGAGCTGCATCCAGTGCTTCATAGCCCATATAAGATGGACACATTTCTGTCTGGCCGGTTTACCACGTGACTCTCTTCTGTCTCTTTGTATAAACTGAAGGTTGCCGATTCCATCCAATCGGATTCAGTAAAGCGCATAACCTCCCGCACGAAGTCCAGCCGTGGAAACGTATTGCTCATATGCCGGTGACAGTCACACAACAAAGTAACAATCTGCATCACTATTAAATAATATTTATTAGATTCTGTTAACTATTAAATATAGAACCATTATTCATCGGAATATCCAACGGAAAGTTCTTAAAAAGTATGACTGTGGTAAGGAACAGCATGTATGTTCAGGGGCGCAAAACGTATCTACGCCTCTTCACTTGGCTAGGTCTCCACGTTAACAATAATAATAATAATAATAATAATAATAATAATAATAATAATTTATTATTATTATAAGACGATTGTGAATTGTTATTATGATCACTATTATTAATAGTATAATTATTGTTATTATTAAGAGGGATATCTACCCTCTGTGCTAAATGTCACGACGTAATCTAACGACTTCAACTTAAATATCTAGAAATACGTTTCTTTAAATTCTTCACCTAGTCATAATCTTAAAACACCGTATTGTATTTTATACACAATGCAGCTGGAGTTATAAGTTACATTTTACTTGCACCTGCGGATTCGAAGGATGCTATTCGTTTCTAAAATGATTTTAAATACTATTAAACAGTTGACTTACCGAAAAGCCAGCAAACGAAAAGATCTGTAATAAGTAGCGCATTTTTATCCATAACGACTTCAGCAGTGACCGGACAGGAGCAGTACGCATGGAATACGGCTGGGCAATAGCTGCCTGTAGCGCAGCATGATTTATTCCACAAGCAGCGAAAAGACCATCCGTGCTGCCTCATTTACAGCCCAGTCTGTTTTCTCATATATGCCACTTGTCCTTAGTCATTTAAAGTTCCATTATAACCATGTCCAGTAATGAAATGTCTCATCCGACCGTTACCGCGATACAACTAAAGGACTGAGTGAGATGCTGGGTTCGGCTCCCAGTCGACCTCGTACCGCCACCAGCAGGCGACGAAAGAACCGTATGGTCCCCCACCCCGAACAAGGGGGCTGAACAAGGAAGGAAATCACACGGGCAAGAAAACAAAAAGAAGACTGCGAAGACTCAGTTCTGCTTTCTGGTAATCTGTACGCCATATATTAACATGCTGGTATTAAACCGAAGGAAAGCCTCATGATTTATCAAAATGTTTTTAATTGCCAGTTTTTTTTTTTTTTTTTAAATAACACCACATACAACAACTTCGTTTGCACAATATTCGTATATCATACTACAAAAATGTCAGGTTCAGAAAGTACAAATCCAGACTAAGATTTTGTTTCCAACAAATTGCGTATTCTGTGAATGTGACTCTTTAGGTTTGGATTTGTGAATATGAACTTTCCACCTCTTAAATTTATATACAATTTCTTAAATGTAGGCCAATGTATAATTTAAATTTTCAAAAAAGTCCCAGCAGATAAATCTTTAGGTTGAATGATGGTATTAAACATGTGTTAATTGCCTAGTTATTTTAATATAGTTTCCGTATTAGAAACACAACGTTCATTATATTTGATTGTTCCCAAACCAAGAGTCTGTGACGTTTTGCAGTTCTCAGCTTAAGATCGAGATACCTTTTCAGCATCGACCTGTGATGTAGCCTATAGACGACTTGTGTTTATGGCAAATCTGAAGAAAAACACGTAAATATAGGTTATAGGTTAATATAGGTTAATACATAGAAGTGGTGGAGACCGTTGAGTAGGCCTATTTGTCATAAATTATTGTGGAAGCAATGTTTCCAAAAATGCACTTTCTACTCTGAATACATTCAGAAAGATCTATATTTATGCATTGTTTCTGTTACGTCACACGAACATCCGAAAGAAATAATTTTACCTCATAAATCCTCAATATGGATATTCAGTTACGTGATAAACATAAAGATGAAAACCGGGAAAATGGCACGCATCAACACACCTAAATATTTTTGGAAGGCACACTGTTTCCTGCAGCAACTTTAGGATAATGGGTATATGCATACATGTGTCCGCAAGTCATGTGATTAATTGTATTACATTGATTTTACACTTTATCAGAGTACTGGGACTTTTATATCTTACATTGAATGAAGGCGTCCTCTTGTGGCAATAAGAGGAAATTGTAGCGTTTCAAAATGCCCGGTACAAATCTCTGAGCCGCTGTTTCCTGGGGGGACCCTAAAAACGGCGTACCAGTGGCGGCCCCATACAAACGTATGTTTATGTGGGTGGAATATTTGTATTGTAATAAGCTGTTGTATACCTAAAAATGAGGTTTCGAGCTAAAATACTGGATGTGGGCTGTCTCAATAGTTTTACACGTGAGTATTATTTATTTATCATCTACTTGTTACAATTTTTTGACAGACGGCGACTTTCCCTCTGCATCATACAAGGATTCCTTTTAATCAACTGTAAGAAGACATTTAATTATTAACGGAGCGAATACATTTTATGGGCTTGGCCATTTAATTGACGGATTTGTAATGAATTATTAGTAACTTTACAAATAAACGGTATGCCTGAAATGTGCATCACTCGTTGGTGGTAAACAACACTTTCAGAAATATTACGGTACTTTAAAGATTTTGCTTGATTTTTACGCAAGTTGGTAGTTTGCTGGCTGTTCTGCCTCTGCAGATATAACGAGACACATTGCTGAATGACATGTTGTTCGCTCCATCACAGGTGTCGTTAATACCATCTCCAAACTGACCAAAACCTGCACCTTGCGGCTCACTGCTGACAACCTGTACTTCATGCTTTCTGACAAGGTAGCCAACGGCGGCGTCAGCATGTGGTGTGAGTTAGACCAGGTAAACCCCACTGCAGTGCTCTTTGCACATAATCCACCGTTTTAATCCTTCAGCGGTTAATGATGAGTGGTTCCTGTAAATAACTCCGCAGGGAAACTTTTTTGATGAATTCCAAATGGAGGGTGTGGCATCGGATGCAAACGAAATATATCTCGAGCTTATTCCGGAGAACCTTTCCCGTGCTCTCAGAACAGCCCAGAATGCCAAGTCCCTGAAGGTGAAGCTGACAAAGAAACATTGCCCTTGTCTGACGCTGGCCGCTGAGTTGGTAAGAGCATCGGACTGTCTGCGTCCCGCAAACCTGCCGGGTCAGCAGGGGGGTGAATAGTGCCTATAGTGTTCGCCCTGGATCGTCTCGCTAAATGAAGGGCCAGAAGTGGCCCATTTTCTCTGATTGTGTTCTATTGTCAGTCTGAACCATTGGGTGTTTCATAGATATTTATAGATATGCTTTTGCAGTCTAAATTAGAAGTGTGAATGGTCTTGCTCAGTAAGTAATCTGATAATGCTTCAAGGTGAATTAATTTCCTGTTTAACAAAAGCAGCCGCCTCTTTATTGGTCCTGCTTCTCTTAGGCATTTGGCATCAGATGACATTGCTTTTGAGTTATGTCCACTGGCATTCAGAGCACAGTTTCCAGGGCAACAGAATCTGGCACTCTGCTTCCGCCGTCCTGAAATGATCCGTTTCCTCCCAAAGCCGTCCCTGTCCAGCGTCAGCCGAGTCGTCACACACGACATTCCCGTGGACGTCATTCCCAGGAAACTCTGGCATGACTTCAGGGAACCCACTGTGCCGGACTTCGACGTGAGCGACGCTCCCGAACTTCCTGTGGTTGCTAAACTTTCCGTCTTGCCCTGATGCCGGTTGTATTGGCTTAACACAGGCGTTTTTATGATTACTCATTTGAAAAGGTCAGTATATACCTTCCTCCTCTGAAGACAATGAAGAATGTGATAGATAGGATGAAGAACCTGTCAAACTTTCTGGTGAGTGCTTTTAGACTTCAGCATGTTCGTACAGTACAGCTACTTAAACACTGTGTAATACATGCATGATAAAAAAACTAAGCCGTAATCAGTTACATCGGTAAAAGTGAATATTGTATTTAGGCGTCAGATGCGGTGCACCCCAATCGATTGTAGTGTGTTCCCTCATATAGGTACTGGAAGCAAACCGAAGGGGTCAGATGAATTTGAAGATTGAGACAGAATTGGTGTCTGTCTCCACTCACTTCAGGGATCTGGGAAATCCTCCCTGGGGTGAGTCGAGATCCTTAAAAGTGGGTCACAGCAGAGAACGCCAGCCGGTTTCAGGTACTAGGGGGGTGGGGGGAATGGGGTGTTCCTCGAAGCAGGATTTCTTACTTGCTGGGTTAATTTACGATAGTAGTCTTGACTGTCCAATAGCAGTTTAAGTAAGGAGCATTCCTATTGGACAGTCATGACTTTTGGCTTAAGTTAACCCAACTGACTGAGAAATCCTGCTTTGTGGAACACCCCCCCCCCGTCTCATTTCCGTTGGTTTGCTTTCACGCACGTATGTGTGGCCTTGTCACATGGAGGGCGTCCTGATCAGCTCATACTGTCCCCATCTCCTTAGATGACGGTGGGTCCCAGGACGCCAGTCAGGACCTGGAGACCATGGCCCAAGCACGTGTGGACATCAAGAAGCTGCAGCAGTTTCTGTCCAGCCAGCAGGTCAACCCCAGCAAGGCCATGTGTAGTAAGCTCATCCATCTTCTGACACTGCTTGTCCTATTCAGGGTTGTGGGGGGTCCAGAGCCTATGGGCACCAGATGTGAAACAACCCAGGGAGGGGGGCCAACCAATCACAGGGCACACTCACACACCATACACACACAGACCACTCACACACACCATACACACTCGCACACCAATCACTCACACATACCAGTCACTCACACACACCATACACACTCGCACACCAATCACTCACACCTATGGCCAATTTTATAACTCCAATCAGCCTCAACATGTTTTTAGACTATGGGGGGAAACCAGAGAACTCGAAGGAGACTCCACAATGACACGGGGAGAACATGCAAACTCCACATACACAGAGTCTGGGGCAGACACTCAAATCCCAGTCCCATAGGTGTGAGGCCACAGTGCCACCCTAGTCCCAGAGGTGTGAGGCCACAGTGTTAACCACTGCACCACCCCAGTACATTGATCATTTCAAACAAATGGCTTCTTTGCACTTCACCCTCTCTGCTTCTTGGAATAGGCCCCAGGCCCCCTACCTGACCTCAGGTCAAATGTCCTTCTGGATGAATAGACAAAAAATTCCCAGAGACACACTGCAAAATCTTATGGAAAACCTTCCGGGAAGAGTGGCAGCTGCTATAGCTGCAAAGGGGGGACCGGCTCCATATCGATGCCTATGGATTTAGAACGGGATGTTATAAGAGTTCCTATGGGTGTAATGGGAAGGTGTCCCAGTACTTTTCTCCATTTGCTTTGGCTGGACTTCCCGCATTTAAAGCAGTGATGAGCGTGAGGCGCTGGCTAAGCAGAACACTTTTATCTTGACCCCTGTTCCCTAAACTGCCCCGCAGATATTGTGAACAAAAAGCTGGTTCATTTTGTCTGGCTACACGAGAACGCATCCCTGCAGTACTTCATCCCAGCCATGGCGTGAGGAGGGCGGCTGTGTTCCAGATCGGCGTGAACAGAAACCCAGTGGACGTGGCGTGAGAGAGTGCGTGGATCCGCTTCCCACGTGAACCAGGGCCGGGATGTGGAGGACGGGCTGCTCTCCTTTGGTGATGCACGGCGGAGAAAAACCACATTGCTGGAATTAAGCCTCCAGTACATGCCTGTATCTCAGAGTGGCTTGTGTTTAATACAGTCAAGTGTATCACTCTGTCCATTTTAAAACTGCTCATTTAGAATATGACCAACTATACAAACATTCTATTACATGCGTTTCTGGCTTTGGGTGTTTATCTGATATACGAAGTGTTTGTTGAGTTCAGGCATACCTTTTCTGTTAAAGGGTTTTTTGCTTTAGTATCACAGAAAGCTGCTTTGTGCACTTAATTAAATACAGTTTTTGAGAAGTGATTTCCGTTTGTGAGTAGTGATGAAGCCATCTCATGTAACACCGCCACCTCCCGATGCGAGGGGGCGCACTTAGCTTTTTTACACTCAACACTATAACTTAAAAGTCATTTGATTATAACGGTACTATTTTTTATTATATCACGAAGATAACGGGTTTTCTGCGTGAAATCTCTACTTCCGATGGTTAACAAAGCCAGAGGGAATCAGTCTCTTTGGTTCCGTATCGGTTCTTTATCTGGTAAGATAAGATTAAGGACTGAAACTGGTCATAAACATTTCTCAAACAGCACCCATTTCTATTGCATGATTTGTGGTCAGTTCGGTTTTATCACGCTCGTCGCTTGAATGATACATGAATCCGTTTATCGTGAATGATTTTGATTTTCGCGGCTGCTCCTCGGGGACTTTTCACCTTGTTCGGGACTCTGGAGGATACACACACACTTGCGGGAGTAATTATGCTTTAATTAGTAAATTACATTATACCAATTTTCCAGCATGATTATCTTTGTCGTTGTGACACATCTTTCCCCGGAGTAAATATACCCCAGAATAAATAAATGTAAATACGTGTGAATTATTATTGGATTTAGATGTAATGAATATTAATCGGGAGGGGAAACTTATGATGTACTACAACAATTACCATTTAAATGTCTTACAACTCTATAAGTACATACTGAAAATATTTCTTGTATAGCATCTCATTTAAAATCAGTGATTTTTCAAGTTCGCAGCCAGAAACGAAACGGCAACTTTGCTTTCCCTGATTACTATGTAAAAGGTTTCCCCCCTTTATAGTATCCAATGAGATTACGGCCATCGCCCGGAGAGCCAATCAGAGGTCACAACGTTGTTCGTGCTTCCAGTAAAGTGGCAATACGCGATTGGTGCGCTGCATAAGTTAAAAGCCAATGGGGCTGTGGCAAGTCAGTCAATCTCAAGTTTGACACCCTAAATTTAAACAAGGTATGTGGTAGTATTTGCGTTAAAAGGATTAAGTCAACAATCTGAAGCTCTTAACGAGGAGCAGCTAGAGTAAGGTACCTGCGGCTTAAAGTGGTTGTAGGTGAGCCTGAGCAGCCCCAGCCCCCCAGCGAGTACTGCGCTTTCCGCCGAGGCTGCACCAGTGGGGCATCAGCCGGACATCGAGCGTTTGGACGTCAAGTGCACCGTGCGAGAAAATGAAAGGAAAAACCGCATTTTTGCTAATAGCTTTACTGGGTGTTTCCCAGCTGCTGACTGTAACGCGATGTGACGACGGTAAAGTATGCTTACATTTTTCTGCACGTTGTTTTTACTGCTTGCCTATTCACTCGGTATTGTGCGTGCTGGGCTTTGGCGATTAGTCTCGGCCCGAGTGATCGCTGGCGAAATGCGTTTGTCTGTCCGTATTAACCGTAACTCTTCGTTAATTGCACCAATCGGAATGTATTTGGTGCGCTAGCACTTAAACATCATTCGCAGTAGCAAGGCCTGGGCACAGCGTTACAGCTTTTACGTGTGTTGCAGATGAAGATGTAGAAGAGATTGACAGTGACGACGAGAGTGATGATGATGACGAGGAAGATGATGACGACGATGGTACAGAGGTTAAGGAAGAGAATGGCGTATTAATTCTAACTGACAAAAACTTTGACACCTTTATACAGGGCAAGGATACTGTGCTTGTGGAGTTCTATGCACCATGGTAAGTGCTGCTTTGAATGGTCCGATGGTATAAAGCTGTATGATTTGAGGGCTACAGCCGTTTTGCAATGTGGTGTAAAATTAACTGATTTGCATCTCATGGTTTCCTGCTTTTGGTTTTCAGGTGTGGCCACTGTAAACAGTTTGCTCCAGAATATGAGAAGATTGCAAAGACACTTAAAGAGAATGACCCTTCTATTCCTGTGGCCAAGGTCGATGCCACCAAAGAGAGCTCGCTTGGCAGTAGGTTTGATGTCAGTGGTTATCCCACCATCAAAATCCTTAAGAATGGAGAGCCAGTGGACTATGATGGTGATCGATCAGAGCAAGGTATAGTACCTTGGAACTGACATGGATAGCGGTTTAAAAACAGTGTTTACGTCTTGTTTTATTGCATGTTTGCTGGTGAGCTACAGTATGTTAAAATATTCATTTTTTTTAATTCCCTTTTCCTTTTTGGCCTAATCATCTTATCTGAAACGCAATCGTCTGTTTTTTCAGCGATCGTATCTAGAGTGAAGGAGGTAGCACAGCCAGATTGGAAACCACCACCAGAGGCCACGATGGTGTTGACAAAGGAGAATTTTGATGAAGTTGTCAACAATGCTGACATTATACTAGTGGAGTTTTATGCACCCTGGTAGGACGACTGCCGTCTTTTGTTTGTTTTAATGTAATGGCCAAAACTCAGAACTTTAACCTTGTTTTTAAAAGGTTGTTTTTAAAAAATCTTGTGCTGCCTTAGTTTGGCTTACAGTATTTGATTTCTGGAGCTGAAGTATTGTGGCTGTTCAGATGACCCCAAATTGGCTGTTGTATCAGGACAATTTTTTTTCTCTCTCTATTTTAGCTTAATGTTTAAACTGTGTAGATAAGACTCTGTTCAGTCAGACACAATATTAAAATTTTATGAACTGAATGCAACATTGTCTCTAAAGGTGCGGCCATTGCAAACAACTCGCACCGGAGTATGAGAAGGCGGCCAAGGAGCTGCAGAAACGGACGCCTCCCATTCCACTGGCCAAGGTGGATGCCACGGCGGAGAGCGAACTTGCATCAAGATTTGATGTGTCTGGTTACCCGACACTAAAGATCTTCAGGAAGGGCAAACCATTCGAGTACAATGGACCAAGAGAGAAATTTGGTAGGTTTCTGCAAGGTTTCAACTCCTTCCTGGGAGAAACCTTGGAAGGCATGGATCTTTCATCTTAATTTTCTGAGATTACTGGTACTGGTACTGGTTTTTTAATGAGGTCTTTTTCCATACCTTCTCCAGGTATTGTTGATTATATGAGTGACCAAGCTGGGCCACCATCAAAACCAGTTCAGACACTCAAACAAGTTCAGGAGTTCATCAAAGATGGTGATGATGTCGTCATCGTTGGTGTGTTTGCCAGTGATCAGGATTCTGCATATGAAACATATCTTGAAGCTTGTGAGTACATACATTGTTACATTTTGCACAAGTGTGGTTATAGATTTGTATATTCAGAGCAACTTCTCACTGACTTGTGGCATCTTCCCTTCTAGGTAATAACTTGAGAGATGACTTCAAGTTCCTACACACGTTCAATAGTGATGTAGCAAAGTTTCTCAAAAGTTCTTTTGGTCAAGTGGTTATGATGCAACCTGAAAAATTCCACTCTAAATATGAGAAAAAGTCAAATATACTGACGATCACAGTAAGTCTTGTAAATTTAATAGGGTGGGGGGGAAAAAAAGAATAATCCTGATATAGTCTAACACTTTCAGTGCTTAAATCTGTGCATTCAACAGCAGCACATTCTGTCTTGCTACAGGACTCCACCTCTGCAGCTGATGTGAAAGAATTCTTTACCAAACATGCGCTTCCACTGGTCGGGCACAGAAAGCAAAGTAATGACGCGAAGCGCTACACAAAGCGACCGCTGGTTGTCGTGTATTATGGCGTCGACTTCAGCTTCGACTACAGAGTTGGTATGAGTTTCGCCTTTTCAGTGAGTCTCTGAGTCGATTTGCTGAAAGGTACCAATTTATGGTGTGGTTCTCTCTTCTCCTCCCCCCAGCCACTCAGTTTTGGAGAAGTAAGGTGCTGGAAGTGGCAAAGGATTTCCCAGAGTACACCTTCGCTATTGCTGATGAGGAGGACTATGCTGATGAACTGAAGAGCCTGGGTTTGAGTGAAAGTGGGGAGGAAGTGAATGTAGGAATACTAGCTGATGGGGGAAAGAAGTATGCAATGGAGCCAGAAGAATTAGACTCCGATGTCCTGCGGGAGTTTGTCATGGCCTTTAAGAAAGGTGAGCTGACCGCCGTAACCAGTGCTTACCCAAACGCCAGCGTCGCCCAAAATGCTCTTGTCAGTTGCATGTACATTATGTATGAGAGTGATCATTTTCATGTTAAAGTTCTGGAAGATCAGTATTGCAGTTTTTCAAATTTTTAATTACTAAACCATGGCTGATTACTGCACTTTGGGGAAAAAATTCACGTTAAATACTGTCCACTTGTGAACCCATGTAAGCGACAGTCTCCCAGATGCAGGTGCAGTGTGGGTTTGTTCTGTCAGTGAAAACATGGCGGTAGGGCTGTGACGGCACCCGGGAGACGCTTATTGTTAATGCACATTTTGATATGATTTACATATATTTATGTAAGGTTTTTAAAGTGTAATTGAGTATTTTAAATACAAAACTTGGTGGGTTTTTTCCCAGCTTATTCTGTACTTTTAAAAAATATATCAGCAATGACACTAACTGGTCATTTTAGTCACTATAATAGTGATATTAAATCTTCCTGCTATTTCATCTGTGTGTGTGTGTGTGTGTGTATGTGTGTGTGTGTGTGTGTGTGGGAAATATTTATTATTATTAATATAATAATGGCTTTTTGGTGGTGTTGCCCTCTCGTGAAATGTGGTCTGTTGGTATCCCACAGGTAAACTAAAGCCAATCATAAAATCCCAGCCCATTCCGAAGAACAACAAGGGTGCAGTGAAAGTGGTGGTTGGTAAGACATTTGACGAGGTCGTCATGGATCCCAAGAATGACGTCCTGATTGAGTTCTATGCGCCATGGTGTGGTCACTGTAAAAAGCTGGAGCCAGAGTACCTGGCTCTTGGAAAGAAGTACAAGAATGAGAAAAATCTGATTATTGCCAAGATGGATGCAACTGCTAACGATGTACCCCACGAGAGCTACAAAGTCGAGGGGTTCCCAACGATTTATTTTGCCCCCAGTAACGACAAGAAGAATCCCATTAAATATCAAAGTGGAAGCAGAGACTTGGATGGCTTCTCCAAATTTCTGGAAGAACATGCAACAAAACTCTCTCGGAAGGATGAACTTTAATCCATTCATGAAATGGCTGAGGACTTTGAAAGGGGACCATCTGCCAATGCAGTAGTTCTGGGGTTTCGGGAATGAAGCAGTGTAATGCTAGGTAGCCCTTTGTGAGTTCAGGGGTACTCACCCTTTTAGAAGTCCTTCTTGTTTTCTGAAATCAAGTTGGGGGGGGGGAAACTTGCACTGTTTACCAGTCTATTTTGTTAAATCTTTTTAAATAAAAGATCAAAACTACCATTTTCTTGTTAAATTGCCCGTTTCAACGATTAACCTGAGGCGCATTTTTCCTTCTTCTTGGTAAAATGTTATTTGCAACACGCAAATGTTTCCCCATTTTCAAATACAACACATCATTGTATGCTAGCAGGCCTGACTATACGAAGGCCACGCGTTTAACAGCAAGTTGGGTAACTTACCCAGTGAATTGACGTAGGTTATTACATATTCAGGGCTTCGTCGGACAGTAGTCCACATAAACTGACCCAGTTTTAATTTTTAAGCTGATTTTTATTTCTTTTTTTTTTTTTTTTTTAAATAAAATTTAATTTCAATCGATATACCATGTACCCCTGTTAAGTGCATGACCTGTGTGTAAATGGCTGTATCGCGTCGGTAAAGGCTTGACACTCGTACGACAGTTTCATGGTTCCAAATATTCCGCCTTAGGCGTCCGGGACCTTTGCAAATGGCCTGGATCTCTTTCCGTAAAATCTGCCTGTGTGTGCGTGAATATTGGTATTAAAAACAGTTGGGTGAAACAGCCGAAATGCTGTTTTCAAATCGGAAAACGAGTTATTTTTCCGTTTTTATACGCTTAGTTACACTAATGTAAGTGAGCGGAAAGTTGTTTGGTCGTTCGTGCAAGCTTCTATTTGTCAATAAAACATTTCCTCTCCACCATTGTGACCTAGCGTAGTTGTGTTGACAATCTCTGCATTCAAGCTCAGTGTGTTAGGCTCTTTAGAAATGGGTGGGGTTTAATAAACTCACTGACCTCGGACACAGCTATAACTACAACCCGTTTATCGCTCATGTTAATTCTCTGCATACCATAGTAACTGCTAAACGCCCAAAACCCTTTATTCGTCAGTTAACCGATTAATTTAGCGTTTTCAGCAATATATAAATTAATCGCCGGACTCCGATTTAAACAGGCGTATTGCCCCCGTAACTTGGACTATTGTCTGCTCCTGTGAAAATCGGCTGTGAAATTAAAAGCAATCAGGCACAAGGCGATGCGGCGAGTTTAATAAATGAATTCAAAGATCGTGTAGGGGAAATGTATTAACGAAATATCATTGCAGTTTATATCTGCATTGTCTTTTTTTTAACAGTTTAATTTAGTCAGTTACTACGTGAACATTTCCATAACAGAAGAACAAAGAGAACTTCTCCACATGCCCCCCAATCTGGGGCCTCCACTGCAGAGCTGACTGTGAATGGACAGCTCCCCGGTACAATCAGTCCTATCGGAATCCACAACACTGATGAGACTCAATGTGAGCGCCTGTGATTGGCTGGCGGGTTTGGCGCTCGCGGAGTCCCCAGTCTTTCCGAACGGAGAGGCGGATATTGACTGAGGGAGAAGGAGAAAGAAAGAAGAGAGTGAGTTGCCGAAGCGGAAACAGCGAGATGGATTAGATGGCGCTCGGAAGTTTAGCTGACAGCGGTTTACGCGTCTGGTTTTGCCGCTCGTCTTTGCGGGGGTTAAAGGAGTCGTTTTGAATTGAGGACAGACCACCGCGGTGTTAGTGGCTCTTTGTGGGAGACTCGAGCGCCGGTATCCACAGGCGCGCGGAGGTGACCCCCCCCTCCCTCTCTAATCCCGAACTGCGGGAGCCTCGTAAACTGAATCCTATCCGTACCCCTGGAAGAGCGCAGGACAGGTTGGGAACGAGCAAGGAGGAGAAAGGAAAGCGGGGACAGGTGTGGTATTTCTGTCCTAATCGCCCGCAGGTTTCTGCCCCTGTGATGGGAGGGCGCTTGGCTTTAACGCGCGGCGTCTGAATCCGCGCAGCCGGGAAAAGCTGCACGGGACTCCGACTGTCATCCGTGCAGAAGTACCTCCCTCGGGTCACACTACTGTTTTTTATCTGCCTCTAACCCGTGGTATTGACCTCATTGTGGAAATGTTCCTTATTTGCTCTGTGTCCGATCGGCCCGGAGCCGGGCAGCTGCTACACACCTCGTCATACCGGTACCGCACCTTTACGCGCCGTCCTCTCCGGATTCCCTCCGCTAACTGCATGCACTTGCGTCTTAAGGTCAAAGTTTGCACGGCTTGCGGTGATGCTTCCTCAGGTCTGAAGCGGTGTCAGGTCACTTTCGCTCACTTTCTGATGACCTCTGTTAATATCATCGTCATCCAAATTTGTGTCCCGTTAATTTATGCATTTTCTTACCTATTGTTCTGAACCAGGTCGTAGTGGATAACTAACTATTTGTTAAACATTAACAATTTAGGTCAGATGGTACAGGATTTACCCATTATTTTCGGTGATGGTTTTTTTTCGTGTGTTTACCCGTACATTGGTTTTTCTTTTTCGGATTGATTCAAGCTTGGTTTAATTGATCATTATAAATAAAGTAAATATCACTTGTTCTGTTCAATTTCAGATTGATGTGGTGACAGCTCTAAGGCATGTTATGCTGTTTTTAATATGTAGCCAGGTGAAGCTTACATACTGTCCACAGGTCAGCGATGATGAAGGCTGCGTATGGTTTGGGTTAGTTGGATCTCTAAAGTGCATTTTAACGTAGCCTTTCTAAGTTCACCTTTTATGCGAAGGGAGCCGTAAGCTAAATTTAAGTAGTGTATTCCGAGAAAGACCGCGTGTAAATCAGTGCAGTGTTTTGGGGACAGACGCCGTCCACTTCAGTGAGTCCGCTGTCCCCCGGATAAAGTGCAATTGACATCCATTCGCCAAAAGGGCAATTCTTCGTGTAATGGCAGTTTTGTGTTCTTGGGAGCTCCGGTTTAAATTGCTTACAGCGTCTAAATAAAAGCTCTTTCAGACGTCTTCGTAATGGCAGTTCAAGACGAACAGTACACATTTACATGAAAAACAAGGTGTTTCTGCTTATTCAGCCGTACCGCGCTGTAATTGGCTCTTCACGACACTCCTTCCTGTACAGACTAAACTAATATATGTTCAATGGCGGCTGTCTGGTTGATTTATTAAATAAATTCGTGCCCTTTATTCCCTCCCTCACTATGCATATTTTAATTATATAACTGTAATATTTATGTCTTAGTATCTGAGTTTGAGGTCATATTGCAGTTCATGTCACACTGCATTTTTGTCATAGTCAAATTATTGATTGTGATACAGTGTTACAGTAGAAGTGCATAGTGGTTTTAGAAAACGGGATGTGGTTATTCTGTACTGTCTAATCATCTTTTGCATGCTTTGAATACAGTGCATACCTGTGCATAACATGCAAAAATATGCACATCCATAGCCGGTTTAACCTACTTTATTGAATATGTTTGCCTCAAGCTCTTGTGTAGCACTGTTATTCAGTGTAGTGCAATTCTGCTGCACATTTTAGTGATTCTCTGTTTAGCAATTGTTAATGTTTTCATATGTTATGTTCTCTCTTTCTTGAAACTGTTTTGTTTTTGTGTTTCAATAGGCATCATAATTAGCCTGTTATGTTGTGAAGTGTCGGCATTGAATGTTTGAGAGAGAAATGTAGTATTTTGTCTTCCTCCCTCAAGCTCTCAATGGCTGAAATCTGGCTCTGTTAACTTCATACACTTAGCCTGGCTCGCTTCTTATGAATTAATGATGTGCTGTGTAATTTAAACTACTGGCTACCAATAGGTGTCTGAGCCTTGAATTTGGCATTGTGACTCGCCTTCTGGCTTTTACTGAAGCGGCAGAGTAACATTCTACCGTCACGAAGGGAAGTTTCTGCGCACTTGTTTTTAAATATTGAAATTAAAAAGGAAAGATTAGACACAAAATGCATCAAATTTCCGAATTTCCCATTTTAAATGGATAAAATTGTCTATTGTAGTTATGGATGACTGGTTCAATTTTTTGACTGCCTTTCAGATCGTCTGAAGAAGAATCGTATTTAAACATTTAAATTTCATTTCTATGTGAATGTGAACTGGCCTGCTAGTGTATAATTGTGGGAACGCAGAAGTGCCACATCCCAGTTTGTTTGACTGCCATCACATCCAGTAAACGTGACTAATAGACTTGCTGGAGTTCAGCAGATATTTAATTTGCTGCAATTTTCTGCCACTTTATTATGTAAATCATTCATATTTAGTTTTAAATTGGTTGTTTCCAGACCATCATTTTAAAAGATAGTAACTACCTGCAGATGTTTTAGCTAATTTTCACTAGTAACTGTAATGTCACACAGTTGAAACCTTCAGATCCATTATGAATTTGTCATGAGGATAAATTTCCCCCAGTGATATATAAAGCTAATCCAATTGCGAGAGTTTAGAGTGATCTTGGTGCTTATGTTGATATCAGTCGAATGTCTCTGCATACGATGCCCATAATAATTTTGTATCATTCTGGAAGGATCTCTCTTTGTCAGCCTTGGATAACAATCCCCGAATGTGACGGGAAGCATTTTAGTAATTATGAATGAAATGGGCCAGAAATGAGTGTGACTTGTGTTTTAACACTAACGACGAGTCTTTCATATAAATTTAAAATCTATTTGGATGTTTCTTCTGGGATGTTTTGTATTCAGTTGTCTGTGTAGTCGGCTTTATTAGATAATCTCCCATTCTTTAGTCCTGAAACTCTGAAATGACTCTGTTATATGCATCTAACTTGTGAGTTGTCCTGTACATTTAGTATATACCTGGGCTCATAAAGGAAAGCATTATTTCTGTGGGCTTTTATCATATCTGAGGGATAACTGTGATGACAGGTGGTTCCTAATTGGGATTTTAGTGTGTTTAGTCTTTGGATATTCATTTAAACCTGAGGGGCAGATGGTAAAAAGGCTTTTGCCGTGGATTCTGGTTATTGTCCACTCTTGTATGCTGAAAAAAATGCTGTTTTGCAGGTCAGACTCAAATATAGAGTGAAAATGATTGTCGACAAACCACAATAAAATGTATCCTGTGCGTTTTAATCCATTTGTGACATTGTGATGTCCAGTGGGCAGTTAATTTGGCACCTGGGGAGCAGTGCTTGGGTGCGGTACCTTACTGGTAGGGGATTCGAAATGGCAACCTTTCGATCACAATTGCGCTTCCCTAACCATTAGGCCACCACTGCCCCCGCCACATACCTATAGATGAGTTCTACTCTGACATCACACCCGGTCTGCGGAGTCCCTTGCAGCCCCTGCTCAGAGTCGGACGTTGTTCCCACAGGGTGACCATGGGTTTGACTGGCAAAAGGTCGGAGAAAGGCCCGGTGTGCTGGAGGAGGCGCGTGAAATCGGAGTACATGCGCCTTCGACAGCTCAAGAGGTTCAGGCGAGCAGATGAGGTGAAGGTACGGCGGGGGGTCGCCCTCTGGTTGCGTACTTTCTTGTTTGTTCAGTGTGGTGTGCGGTGCTCATTTAGCCTTCAAGTGTTCTGTTTTTCTTGGAGTTGATTTCAAATTGTATGAAAGGAAATCCCGCAGAGTTAATCCTTACCCCCTTAACTGCTCTGTGGCATTGCGAGGAAGCTTGGGATGACCTCCTGTCTGGATGCTCTGATGTGCCGCACGTGCCAAGTGGTCCAATGACTCTCCCCTCCGCCCCCTCCACTCGTGTTCCCTGTCGCACAGAGTATGTTTAACTCTAACCGGCAGAAGATCGTAGAGCGCACCGATATCCTTAACCAGGAATGGAAGCTACGGCGGATCCAGCCGGTGCACATCATGACATCTGTAAGCTCCTTACGCGGGACCAGAGAGGTCAGCACTCGCACCTTCTCACACCCGCTAATGCACGTTACCCACCTGCTGTACGAGGGGACCATCAGTGCTTTGGTGGCGTAAGGAGTAAAAGGGAAAAATAATGTAACTTATGGTTATGTTAACTAGCACTGTCTTCCTAGCAGTCTTGGAAGTTTTCTGAAGTTTTGGGTTTATAATGTTTCTCAAAGAGTGTCCTCTTATGTAAACTTGCCTTTGGAGACTGCAGTGGGGAGACCTGTAGGTAATGCTGTGAGGTAATGCTGTGAGGTAATGCTGTGCGATCTTTGCCCCCCCCCCCCCAGTGCACAGTGGACAGTGGTTTCTCTGAGTTCTCCAGGCAGGTTATCCCCCTCAAGACGCTGAACGCTGTTGCCTCTGTGCCTGTAATGTACTCCTGGTCGCCCTTGCAGCAGAACTTCATGGTAGGTGATACCATTCAGCATTAAATGTGTTGTTTCTGTGGGATTTTTGGAAATGGACAATGTAGCAGTATTTTTCAATGAGTGAACATGGACTGGCATCTTATAGGTTTTGTAACACAGCGCAAAAATAATTTTGACCTTTTTTTAATGTAAAAATGAGCTACTAGGTTTGGGTAGAATGGTGACCTCACCACACAGGAATATATATGCGTGTGTTTTGTCATTCAAACCTGTAAAAGGTTTTTGTACCTGAGCCAGCATCCATTTGCAGGTTGAGGATGAGACGGTGCTGCACAACATCCCTTACATGGGCGATGAGATCCTAGACCAGGACGGCACTTTCATCGAGGAGCTCATTAAGAACTATGACGGCAAAGTCCATGGAGACCGAGGTGAGGGCTTCTGGCTCCCATCCCTACAGCAGGTTGTTCTTAGAATCGCCTTCTAGCAGACGAGCTCAGTCTAAGCTTGTTTCTATGTGGCAGAATGCGGGTTCATCAACGACGAGATCTTTGTGGAGCTCGTCAGTGCCCTCAACCAGTATAGTGACGACGAGGATGAGGATGAAGACGAAGACCAGCATGACTACAAAATGGAGAAAGTGGACATTTGTGATGGCAAGGATGATGTAGATGATGCAAGGAAGGAGCTTCTTAATTTTCAGGGTAAGAGCAGCCTGCTGAGCTGGGCCGCTGTTCAGCTCATTGCCAGAGATTGTTACAATGTTTCTTCAGTCTTGTTCTCCAGCTCGGTCATTAGCCTTTGCCATAATGGACCACTGAACAAATAACCGTGTTTCTACCTCTCCTTGTAACAGGCAGAAATCGGGACAGCTCTAGAAAGTTCCCTTCTGACAAGATCTTTGAAGCCATCTCCTCCATGTTCCCCGACAAAGGATCGCCAGAGGAGCTCAAAGAAAAGTGAGTTCTGCTGACGGTGCTAGATGGCTGATCCGTTCCACAGTCGATCTTTCTTAGTAACACGATTGCACACAGTAATATCGATAACGACCTTTTATAGGTCCATTGTTGGTGCTGCTGGGGATGTTGTTCACAAAAGTAACCAATTACAGACAGGTTGAAAGTCCAGGTCCAGAAAGTACAAATCCAAACCAAGGCTTTGTTCCAGCCAATCAGTTGAGTATAAAGAGTCAGTCAGAGAGTACTCAACTGGTTGGTCTGCTGTTGAGCGCTTTGGGCTTTGATAGTCTAAAGCGTTTAGGGACAATGTTATGTTAAGATTCTATAAAGAAGTGAAAGTGAACTGAATTGGACTGAATTGAATTTAACTGAACTGAACTGAATTGAATTGAATTTAACTGAATTGAATTGAATTTAACTGAACTGAATTGAATTGAATTGGATCCAGTTGCTGTGCGAGCGTGGGGGGGGGGGTGGAGATGGTAGCTGTGGAGGTTGGGCTTCAGAAACATGCCGACATCTGTGTCCAAGGTACAAGGAGCTGACGGAGCAGCAGCTTCCCGGGACGCTGCCCCCGGAGTGCACCCCCAACATCGACGGGCCCAACGCCCGCTCCGTGCAGCGGGAGCAGAGCCTGCACTCCTTCCACACGCTCTTCTGCCGCCGCTGCTTCAAGTACGACTGCTTCCTGCACCGTGAGTCTCCGCCGCTCTGCTCTGTGCTCCCAGGACCGTCTGCATCTCCCTCCAGCCAGCTGGCTGCCAGACCGGGCCTCTTGTAGGGGTGACGTCTGTCCTGAAATCCTGGTGTGACATGTCAGAATAATTCCATTTTCTCCACAGCTTTTCATGCAACCCCGAATACGTACAAGCGTAAGAACATGGAGAACCTGGTGGACACCAAGCCTTGCGGGATGGACTGCTACATGTATCTAGTGCAGGCAAGTTGGTTAATCTCCCCAGCAGGTGTCATTAATATTTAGTGTGTGTTTTGTCATCTGGAAATATTTAGGATAAATGTTGGTAAACTGAGGCCGAGGGACAGGGGCTGCTGTAATTATTAATAATTCAGAAACTCGATGGTGAAACTGATGCGGAGTCTTAACGCCCTCCGGGTATTCTGACAGCTATGCTGTCCGCTCTACATGCATCATGATCTTGGCCGATGGTGATCTTGCGGACTGGGGGGGTGTGAGGAGAGGGGCTCGCGAATAAGCGTCTCCCCTCCGCAGGACGGCATGGTGAGGGAGTGCCCGGCCAGCCTGGGGGGTGAGCGGGATCGCGAGCGCGCGAAGACCCCCTCTAAGCGGCCGGTGGGCCGCCGCCGGGGCCGGATCCCCAACGGGAACAGCCGGCCCAGCACTCCCACCGTCAGCGCCGAGCTCCGGGACGCTGACAGCGACCGGGAGGCCGGCGGAGACGTGGCGGGGGACTGCAACGACAAGGACGATGACGACAAGAAGGACGAGACTACCAGTTCATCGGGTGAGAGCGCTGGGTGGTGGCTGGCCGGCCGGCCCGTGCCCTCGGGGGAGCTGTGGCTCGGAGGAGTCCGTTAGGGTTTGCTTGCCTGTTAGATTTTAGTACCTGCATTGTGATGATTTATGGCGCAAATGAATCCAGGGCAGATGCATGTACAGACAGGGTGCTGTAGTAAGAGACTGTAGATGGAGACTTCATTGGGGTCTCTCTGTCTCCGTGTGCCTGTCTGTCCGCCCCGATGGCAGAGGCCAACTCTCGATGCCAGACCCCGGTGAAGCTGAAGCTGACCTCCGAGCCCCCGGAGATCGTGGACTGGAGCGGCGCGGAGGCCTCCCTCTTCCGCGTGCTCATCGGCACGTACTACGACAACTACTGCGCCATCGCCAGGCTGATCGGCACCAAGACCTGTCGCCAGGTGGGCTGTCTGAGGAACCTTCTGGAGGACCTTCCGAAACATTATGGATGTGTGACTCGCTCTCCATCCAGGGTGACCTCTGGTTGGTCATGGCATACCTGTATAGGGGTATGGGAGGGGATGGATGGGTGACGTGTGTGTGTGTGTGTGGCTGATCGCTGTTTGTCCTCCAGGTCTATGAGTTCCGGGTAAAAGAGTCCAGTATTATTGCACGTGCCCCCACAGAAGATGTGGATACCCCCCCTCGGAAGAAAAAGCGGAAACACAGGTGAGGGCTCTGCATGATGGACACCCCACCCCCACCCCAGTGAATCAATGAAAGTTACATTTTATATAGTTTTTTCAAACACCCAAAGCGCTTCACAGACCCACTGGGGAGCCATTAAAACCAGCATCACAGTGTAGCTCCCACCTGGGTGATGCGGGGACAGCCATTCTGCACCGGTACACCCACCACACAGCAGCTAAGGTGGTGAAGGGGCAGCAGGGAATTCACCTGTGAGATGTAGGGGATGATCAGTGCGCAGTGTCATGGACAGTGCGCAGTGTCATGGACAGTGCGCAGTGTCATGGACAGTGCGCAGTGTCATGGACGTGCTGGGGCTGAACAGGCTGTTTCCATCATAGCTGCTTTGCTGCATAAACCTGATCTCGGTTCCTTGCACCTAGGTTGTGGGCCACTCACTGTAGAAAAATCCAGCTGAAAAAAGGTTTGTTTCCCCTTTTATTCTCTTTGTTTAATATGAGATACTCTGCATAGTGTTTATAGTCGGCCATTCAGTTAATGGTGGTAGTTAGTTTAAGGGGTGTGTGGTCACTGTCTGCGTGGCTGCACCACACTGCTGCAGTGTTCCAGTGTTGGGTTGGGGTTCAGTCCTGGGCATGTGTGGGGGTTTGTGTGTTCTGTATGGTTTGTGTCAATTTTCCTGATTGACTCTGTAGTTGCCCAGGTTGGGAGGGGGGGTGTAATTGGGAGTGAGTGAGTGATCAGTGTTTCGCAAATGGGTCTTCGTGTTTGGCTGGTGCTTCTCCTCGTAAATGCTAAATGCTCCCATCTGCTGACTGTATGGGCAGAATTTAGCACCGTTTTAAACTCTCTCTTGACTCGCCCTGTCGATGCTTCCTCAGATGGCTCCTCGAACCACGTGTACAACTACCAGCCGTGCGACCACCCGCGGCAGCCCTGCGACAGCTCCTGCCCCTGTGTCATCGCCCAGAACTTCTGCGAGAAGTTCTGCCAGTGCAGCTCCGAGTGTGAGCCTGGGGCCGCCGCCCGCCTTCCGTCTTCACTTTCACTTTGTTTATTCAGCCACTTCAACACTTGCGCCTCCTTGTGGTGTGGCAGGCCAGAACCGCTTCCCAGGCTGCCGCTGCAAGGCGCAGTGCAACACCAAGCAGTGCCCCTGCTACCTGGCCGTGCGCGAGTGCGACCCCGACCTGTGCCTCACCTGCGGCGCCGCAGAGCACTGGGACAGCAAGAATGTCTCCTGCAAGAACTGCAGCATCCAGCGGGGCGCCAAGAAGGTGAGCCGGGAGGGGGGGGTCCGGCCTTCAGATGACGATTTTAGGTGTAGGAGCTTCTAAAGGCCGGCTTATGCTCTACACTTGCTTTCTGCAAAAAAACACAGCCTCCTTTTGGAAAGTAACACCAGTGATGTTCAACGTGGCTGTATCCTTAAGGAAAACTAGAGCAAATGCATTGTGGGTGATTGAGCCTGGGGGGCCCACGCCTTGCGTTGAGTTGCCCCCCTTTTGCCCTGTAGCACTTGCTGTTGGCGCCGTCTGACGTGGCCGGGTGGGGGATCTTCATCAAGGAGCCCGTGCAGAAGAATGAGTTCATCTCCGAGTACTGCGGGGAGGTGAGCTCAGCTGGCCGTCGCCTGGTGCCCCCCCCCCCCTCACAGCCTCCTTCGGCCTGCCTGGGGGCCTCTCAGCCTCTGCGTTTTTTCACGTGTGATGGCAGACATCTATAAGCCTGACTGTTTGGGTCCAGTACCCCTTTGAGTGCGCTTCTTACAGAACTGATGTTTAGCTTGGCTCCGGGTTCATGACCAACACAGTCGCATGCAGACAGATCCAGTAACAGCAGGTATCCAGTAACTGGCTCATTTGCTTGCAGCAGTCGATTGAAGTGGCAGGCGGACGTGCATCTCGAAGGGCGTTAGACCTGCGATGTGCTAATATTTCAGCTCAACCTGCTGCTGTAGCAGACAAACATCTGTGCCTCTCTGTCTTGCAGACCGCAAGTGGTGGTCTGGTCTGGCTGTATTTCTGTCACCTGATGCTTGTTTTTCTTCCCACAGATAATTTCCCAAGATGAGGCTGACCGTAGAGGGAAGGTCTACGATAAATACATGTGCAGCTTCCTCTTTAATTTAAATAACGGTAAGAATCCTTTCTCTGACACTCTCTGGAACATTCCCGGCAGTCTCGTGCATCCCCTCGCTCGATAACATTTTCCCACCCGCAGACTTTGTCGTCGACGCCACGCGGAAGGGCAACAAGATCAGGTTCGCCAACCATTCCGTTAACCCCAACTGCTATGCAAAAGGTGAGCCGTGGTCGCCTGCAGTCCGAGTGGCGAGTGGGTCTGTGCCGTCCCGTTCACGCTGTCCCACTGTCTCTCTCAGTCATGATGGTGAACGGAGATCACAGAATAGGGATATTCGCCAAGAGAGCCATCCAGACAGGCGAGGAGCTCTTCTTTGACTACAGGTGAGACCTGTGCTCTGGTCCCCGAAGCCCATTAAGCAGAAGGACATGGTGATGTTACAGGGGGGGGATACGATTTGGGGAACCGAGTTTGGCTCTGCTTTTCGGACGTTCTGCTCCACTCACGGCTCGGTCACTGTGTTCTGCTGCTCGGAGCCGAAGTGTCACACGTTGGCTGTGAAGCGGCTCTGCACAGCAAGCAGCTTTTCTCCGCAGTTCCCAGTCATATCCCCATAGTTCATGAATGATGAAGGTACTTTATCAATTTCCTGTGGGGAAATCCCCTTTCTGCCCACCCCATCTCACTCCCTACACATGTAAGCGAGACTGAGCTTAGCACTGAAGGACAGCCACCCACCCAGGGCACATTAAGGACCCATAGACTTACTGCCCCACCCCCACTCAATAGAGAGCACAGGCTCCTAGGTGGTGCTGGGTTTGAACCCACAACCTTCCGATCACAGGCAGCGAGGCTTAGCCCACTGAGCCACATGCTGCCCCCAAATGTAGTCAGGTAATTACTACTTCCATAAAGATACATTTTAAGTGTTTAAGCAGACTGGTAACTCGGAGATAGTGTCAGGTCGGATTGGGGTCCTGTTTGCCGCTTAAGCACCTACCAACCTTGCATTATTAATATCAAAATAATTCTGTGAAAGGTCATCTGATGGAAAGAAACATTGTTTTGCAATTGTGAGCTTTTTACTCCAAATTATCCACGGAATGAAGAGCAGTATTTACATGTAATCTGATATTTCGATCGGTTTCATTTCAAACCCCTTTTAATGCACACTGACAACCGGAACTTAATCACTAACAAACTAAACACGCTGTGTGTTGAGCGGCGGCTTAAACGCATCAGTAAAACAAAGTGGGATTTGAGGGCCGCTGGTTGGGAAGCTGAGCCTGATTCTTTATTTCATTGCTGCTTCAGGTACAGCCAGGCAGATGCACTCAAGTACGTCGGTATCGAAAGGGAAATGGAGATTCCATGAATCCGTCTACCTCCCAGCTCCAGCCAAGGCCTTGCACACTTCAGGGTGTTTTTACAGGACAACAAGGATTACAGACTGTTTCATACAATGGTAATTTGTAGGATTCTGATTTGGGTTGTAATACAAAATGAAAAGTGATCCAGTTTACTTTTGCTGCCTTTCACACTGTTTATAAATCCCTGCATTTTAAGATTTTGGGAGGTGCGTGTTGGAGATGCTACAGTAATAGAACCATTTGACAAAATCTGCAATACTTGAACATTCATTCCTGTTTACAGCAACGAGGGGAAAATAAACGCTCTTCAGACTGGATCGCTGACACTCGCTTCTTTTCACCACGGCGACTCTCCCGCCGGCCTTAAGCGTGCACGGTGACGTGGTCACTCCGGCCGAGGCCATAGCGTACTGTCGGCCGCGTTTGAGTATTGTGGGAGTTCTACGGGGTCGGTGTGTATGTCCTCTGTGCCTCTCGGTGTGTTGCTGGCACCTCTGAAAGCAAACCGGATTATTTTTAACTAACGGAGGAGTAAGTGCTTTCTGAATCTAAATGCGGCATGGCAGAAGACACTCCACTCCCTCTCCACCCTGTCCGGATGCCCCAACTGTGTTTCACCGAGGGCTAAATTCCATTAGCGACGCACAAAGCCACAAGGTCCACTATACCTGGGAAAAAAAATCCCCTTTTAGCCAAGGCAACATGTAGTTGAGAAAGGAGAGCGCTTGGTTAAAGGCCTTGCTCAAGGGCCCAACAGTGACAAAGGGTGAGATGTGAACCAGCGTCGTTCAGATTCCAGGTGCTAGAATCGTCCAGAAGCGTGGCCTGCATAAGCTGTAGCCCTAAAGGAAAAGTTCAAACTACATACTTTATAGAGAATAGATCGAGTGATCGCATCCCTTTCTGCCGCGGAATTCTCTCGTCCCTCTACAGGAGTGGTGGCTGCTGTCAGATAGGAACTGAAGCTGCATCCTTAAACGAAAACTCATTTAACTAAATCCATGTAGTCCGTTTGGAAACATTCACCTCGGCATGTTATTTTTAAATCTTGCTTGGGTTTTGAGTCATAAGCCTTTTTAACTCAAAGCATGCGTGCAACAGGCAATAAGTCCAGTATTCAGAAATGTGCAAAGCCGATGTCACCTTAAAACGCTTAGAAACCTTCATTTTATTTCACACATTTAGAAAATGAAGCACACTATACAAATTGTGTCGCTGGTCACGATGCAGATTACGCAGGACTGACTGCTTCATCTGTCACCCTTCTGCTCCAGAACTGCAGCCCACATTGCATCTGTTTTTAACTGCAGCTGCTACAGTGAATCAGCAGTCTAGCCATTCATATTTTTCCTTAAACTTTTAAAAGGAGATAGGCAGTAGCATGCGACCATGCCCTCCACAGAGGGCTTTGATTTTGTTTAATGTTGGCGATGGCAAGGTATTGCATCTGTATTTACATGTCAGAAAGGTACATCATTTATCCTGAGCAGTCTGTACAGGCCTTTAGGGCAGCGGCCTTCCTGCTTTTCCGTCATCCGGCCTGTAGAGGGCAGTACGGTTTCAGCGACTGATCTGCCAGGCTGGTTTCCCATTGTGCACATGTTCCTAACGTCGTATAGCTGGATGACACGTGGTACTCTGACGTCGGTGAGATGACATTTAGGCCAAGTAGCTGTAGGTATCCTTCTCGCCATCGACGCGCTCCAGGTACTCCTTTTCTATCAGGATGTCGATGCATTTCTGAAACACATCGCAGTTTTGGATAAACTCAAGAGGCCATTTTGTTTTGAAATGCCCTTCTCTGGTGAACTCATACTCACCTTGATGACTGGGACTCTGGGTTTAAACCTGGATGACAGCTGGTTCAGTACCTCTGCCAGGAGCTGCTGGTGTTTGAGGACTTTCCTCATCTTCATGATCCTGACGATGGCAGCCTGTGGAAGGACCCAGGCGTGAATGCATGGCGCTCGCCCTGCGAGGGGCCCGGCGGCCGATCACTCATACCTGGATGAGGAGCTTGCGGTCCTCCTCGATGTTCTTGTGCGTGGTCTCCTGTTCCTGCTTCTGCTCCGTCTTCATCGGCACGTTGATGTTGACACGTAGCTTCTTGCTGCGTGGCACGGCACAGGACGCGGTCGACAACTCAGTGACTTACCTCAAACGGCACCGGTGCCTTTCAAGCGCATCATCACTTACTTTTTATAGCCCAGGTAGAGTTTTATCAAGGTGTCCGGCTTGAAATCGACTTCATCTACATTTGCGTTCTCATCCTCCAGGACCTGAACATAAACATTTAATCATCAGGTTCGGGACTCGGATTAAAGTTCGGAACCTGGGCGAGCAAAAGCAGCTGCAGGATGACGTGCAAGATTTACTGTGCACTTACCAGCAGTTTAGATTTTAACAAAATCTGCAAAACCTGCACCAGTATATCCTATAAAAAGAAACACAAGGCCTGTTAGCCTCACTCAGGTGAAGACGAACAGAAAAGAGAAATTACCGACTAATGACAAAGAAGAGTAAACACCGTGTCGTCAGTTATTATGGATGTTTCCTCTTAATGCAGCAAGACATTACGTTGCTAGCACTGATAATCAGAGGGGGCCGACCGGCCGACACGCACCGCTTTGATCTGCGTGCTGTCGCTGAGCTGCCGCATGCTGTACACGTCCTCAGTGTTGTACTGCAGCAGGATGGCCATCTGGAACGTGGAGGCCTGCGGACAGGGTTCAATCAGCGTCTCGCACGAGAACAGCAGCCCCACTCCCAAGCACCAGGAGGCGACGGGGTTCAAACTCTCCGCTCAGTCACGGGTACCCGCAAGCTCCCATCTACCCCACCCGCTCCACACCCCCCGCTACTAACCACCCCGCCAACATGCTTCC
>JAODKE010006122.1:0-20309 GCA_026779605.1 Mormyrus hasselquistii
TTTGAATTAATTTGAAGAGGTGTTTGCACTATTTTAATTTACATGCATATGGTTTTTGAGTTATTTATGACTGTTTTTATGCAATTTGAATAGTTGACTACTTAGTAGCATTAACATTTCAGTTTATATGACTGATTTTGCTTGTGTTTCAGTGTTTATTTCATTAGATTTCTGTGTTGTCCTAGTGATGCAATATTGCTATTATAATATTTTTATGTCAGAAATGCATGCAGTCCACTTGAGTGGACATTTGCATGATTGAAAATATTACCTGTAGAGGTTAAAAAAAAATTAAAAAACAACAGATGAAATATATATATTAAAAATGACTCAGCAGATCGTAATTCATGCATGGGTTAAAACATGCCAAAAAGCAAAGCATGTGAAAGGATTATTTCTCATCACACATTTGAGTCAGGATTGTGTTTATTGACTTTTACAGTCTGTTTCAAGTCAGTGAACAGTGTGCATGTCAAACTTAAAACAGCATCATTCCTACTGACACAAGTCATACCAGGAATTATTTATACAGAGCACTCCAACTGCAGTCAGCTAATTATGTGTAGGGTTAATTATGCGTATTGATGAAACCAGTGCAGTTCTCAGTCTGTAGCTATGAGCATCCAGTGATTCATTTTAAAGATGGCGGATGGTAAGGGAAAATGAGCTTGAGATGAAAGCATAGCGGAAGTAGCTGAGTGAGATCAAATGCTTCAAAACAGTGTTTCTCAGCCCAGTCCTCAGGGACCTCCAGGTCCACATTTTCACACCCTCCCAGCTCCATGCCAGATTGTCCACGTTTTTGCTCCATGGGAGGGAGCAAAAACGTTGACTGAGTGCAGGTCCCTGAGGACCAGGTTGAGAAACACTGTTTTAAACCATCGGATCTCACTCAGCTCTCTGCCAGACAGTCCATATTTTTGCTCCCTCATAGCTCCTTACCGGGAGCTGGAAGGGAGCAAAAACGTGGACCGTCTGGAGGTCCCTGAGGACCGGGTTGTGAAACACTGTTTTAAAACATGCTAAGAACAGCACTGCTAAGTTGCCTACACAGCGTTAAATGTTAGCACAGCCAGCAGCCAGAGCCGCGTTATACCCTGGCAGGCGAATGGAAGATCAGTCTGTGAATCGCATCAGGGCATAATGAAAGAGAATCGCTTCCAAATATCACTGCAAAATGGAGGTAATGGCCTGTACAGAGCAAGAAACGATCAGGCACCATGCCCCATTCATCACTGTCAAGTTGAATGGAAAATTAACAAATCTTGTAATTAAAAGACCTCCTTCTAGGCAGAATGGAGGGGGTGGGGTCAACGTCGCATGCCAGCGTCATTGTATAGCGACCGCCTGGAATGCACCCCCCCCCCCCCCCCACCACATTGGACCCTGCCAGATTTAATTGCATAATACAAATGAATGTGTCTGGTTTGGCAGCACTCATTTTAGATGATGGGAGGGGTCGACCTTAGTTGCCCCTCTCAGGGGAGGAGAGTAGACCCCCCCCCCCCACCCACAGTGTGCTTGTGTTCAACGGTCCTTCCATCTGCATAACTACCCCCAACACACACACACCGTAAGGCCCCCCCAACACGTGTCCTCCTTACCAAGGAAGGGTGAGGCCTGTAAAGCTCGTCAAGTCCACTGTCACGAGCCCCAGGTCCTTGGGGGCCTTTGATGCAGCATCCCACCCCCGGCTGCCCCTCCCATCCCTCTGCACCGACTGCCTAAATACATACATAAAGAAAGGTCAGGAGAAAATACATTAATAGCATCGCCCATTGATATTGCTGGTGACCTCTAACTGAAGTCAGAGTGATGCAATCGAGAGAAAATGGATCTGAGAACCTGTTTTCATTTTTATTTTTAACATGAAACAGACAGAAATACCAAACCAAGAATAAGACAAGAATATCAAATAGTGAATTAGTAAATAGTAAAAACATAAATTAATGCAAAACTTGCGATGCTTTAACTTGATATACTGTTACTTAGGTTTGTAGTTTTTTTATTTATCATAAACATATACATAAATATACGAGAAGATCCCATTTGAATCTATGAATCTATGAGGTATACCTTGATGAACTGCCATTGGAAATGTCTAATGCCATTGGTCAGTAGATATCATGGTTCCGGTGTGTGTTGTGACTCATTACAACATCATAAACACTCTTTGAAATCTCAGTATATTCACTCAAAAAGTGAATATCACGTAGGTGACATTACTCTTTCTTATAAATATTTAAAAGGACTGTCTGGGCTAGAAGAATGTATATTATTTAAGACTAATGATGGTGAGAAATTTCTAGAAAGAATTGTATACTGCACTGCAGTTTTTAGTTCTTGTTCAGTTCTCTTCAGGTATTTTGTAGTTCGAAAAGTGAAAAATGAGATTAGGTTAAACAGGAAATTTCCGTCAGATCGAGAGCTAGAAATTGTAGCCTTAGACGCTCAAAGGTCTCCAGGTTAGTTGGTTTCCAGACTATACTATTTGACAGGTGTTACTTTAATTAGAGTTTAGAAAAGGGCATTTCCTGGGAGACCTGCTTTCATGTGTAATGAGGGGTGGTATGCTGGGTAATGCAGTTTTCCTACACTTTCATGCTTCCTGGTTTGAATCCTGCCTCTGCCCTGTCTGTGTGAAGTTTGTGGGTTTCTTCTGGGTACTGTAGCGGCCCCATATCCGTGGGGGTTGCATTCCAAGACCTACAATATAAAGTTGCAAATACCACATTTAACTTTGTTTTTCATGTATATACATGGCTGTGATAAATTTTAATTGAGAAATTACACACAACAAGACATCAACAACAATAACTGATAATAAAACAAAACAGTTATAAAAAGATGGGATTACTTAAATACAAGCACTGTGATAGAGCGACAGTTTAACTGATAACCGAGACAGATGCTAAGTGACTAGTGGTCGGGGAGCGTAAACAGTGGCAGGACGGCGTGAGATTTCATCATGCTGTTCGGAATGGCATGCAATTTAAAACTTATAAATAATTAATTTCTGGAATTTTCCATTTCGTATTTTTGGAACCCTGAATGAAGGGACACCTCTTTACCATGGTTTCTCCTACAGTCCAAAGTCATGCCCTTAAGCTAGCTGGTGTCTCTTGGTCCAGACATCCCGGCCTAGATGCCCCCAGCCTCATATCCTACACTGACTCCCGACGACCTTGAGCAGAATAAGCAGTTTCAAGACGGCTAGATAGATATAACTACTAGTCATGAAGCACTACATGGAATCCATTTAGCAGGAATTTAGATGAAAACTAGGCATGTTCAGTATTCCAGATCTGATTTAATTAATTGAAGAAATTCTTTATTGAAGTTGTTGCTGCACATTGCATTTATCAGGAGGCTGTGCTGGCGGGATGCTCTGTTTGTGTTTAGCTCAGAGCCCTGGAATGGAGCTGCATCACAAATAAATCGCAACAGACTTTGCAATTCTGCTCCTCTTGCCCCTGGCTGCAACAAAGGATGGTCATTATAGGTTTGGGAATCGTGGTAGCCACAGTGTAACTCATAGTACTGATTAAAAACCATCTTGTTTTATAAGAAAGCAGGTTCCTGTCACCCCATTCAGCTCCTGATTTATACTCCGTGGTGCTATCTGTACTCAGGGGGAGAGATGTTTTGTTACAGAGAGTAATGTTGCTTCCTGTCTGAATACGAGAGAGACACAAACATAATTCATACTCACGCTGATAAATAAGATTCTTGTATCTTGCTGTGGAATGTGATCGTGCTTAGATGCGTTTTCTAAAGTGTCTGACAGTTGAAGATTTTCTTTTCTCTGACCTCCCTGTCCCTCAAAAACTAAATTTAAGTCCCACAGTGGGCAATAAATCCATCCAACATATTACATATTAATTAAAAAGCCCAGTTACTCTGTTACTTAACAAAGCAAAATGTTGCTCCATGCAGTTTAATGCAGAATACTGAAATGGAAAAATCACATAAAGCACCAAAATTTGATTTTAAAATGGTGAAGAATCTACCATATTGAGTAATCTCTAATTTCAAGAGGGAAAGTGCAGATTTGCAGAATTTGAGCAATTATTTCTGCTGATCTGTTAAATAGATTGCTTAGTCAGTGCTGAAACGAAATTCAGTACATGCCTGTTGGTTTGTATCAGTAGTCCTGCAGAGTTGTACATTAAAGTCTTGTCTTGTCATGTGAAGCCTGTTTAATATCATGCACATTTAAGTGAACTGGAGAGTGAAAAACGGAAAGAAATCAGAGAAGCGAAACCTCAGCTTAGAGTCTTGCCACCCCGTTATTGACAAGCACTTTGTACTGGCATGCAAATGCACCATTATAAATGTCTGAGTCCCTGAGGTAGTGAGACTGTCCAGGCCCTATGAGTGACTGGACTGGAGAGAGCAGCCTGTTTGTGTGCAGGATTGATTGGGCTATATTTAGTGTTCCTTGTTTCAGGCAGACATTATGCTCGATTGGATTTTCACAGCTGCCAAATTTCTGGGAATCTTTTTTGGCAGCGCCTGAAGGCATCTCCGACTGTCAGGAGAAGCAGAGCCGCATCGGCCTGCTTGTGTTACAAGGGGCAATAACAGAGTGCCATTCTGACTGGTCTCTGCGTGGTACTACAAGTACTGGGATCTTCGTTAACAAAGCGGCAATGACATTGGGCTTTTAAAAAGGATACGACACATTCCAGAAGTCCTATTTTTTATCTACAGAATATACTGATATTGATGACGCCATTTCATAATGTCATCATAATGTCATTAAAATATGTCATAGATGTTCCCATGTGCACATTTGGTTTTCTCAAAACCTTACGATAGAATTTACAATTTTAACATTTAGTGCCAGAAAATGTCAGCACAGTTAATGGCTTTAGCTGACCTTTTCATTAAATCAGTGTCTTTGTTGATGCTGTGAGTGTCTCGCCTCTTGTTTGTTCCACTGGAATTGCAGATCTTCATAGGAGTTGCTGATCTTTGCAGGAAGTTGCTCGTGTTCTTTCTCAGTTCATCTCTCAAGTGCCCCGCTTCAGTCTTCCTGGAGCTAAACACTCAGACTTTCTTACTCTGCCCTCGAAGATGAGGAGGTCTCGGGGTCACGCCTTCTGCTTATTGTATTTAGGAAGCTTGTGAGACCCAGGGAATGAGACACAGCACACTGAACATTGGCAGAATAGCAAACGGTGACCAGCACTGGGTACGGAAAAAAAGGTGTAGGTTACAGTGATGCAGGAACGAAAAATAAGGGCTCCCTTTGTACATGTTCTTTCTGTTATGGAAATTTTGTATTGCTTTTCTATGTTCTACACATGATAAAACAGATGGACATTCTTAGGATATGTGTATAGTAGGTTTAGGTTATTTACAAATTCACTATTGTTTTAAATCTCTAAATTTAGAGGGGACGGAAATCTTTCTAACTGCCATTTTCACGTGTTCCTTATAAAGAGATGAAACTAACAACTAACAACAACCATAGTACATGGTATTTACCTATTAGCCTTTTATGCATTCGACTTGAGCAGAAGAGGGGAGGAAGAGTTCTTTATTATTCAATAAATGCATTAAAGTGCATGTTTAGTTCTCTGACATGCTAGGAATGACAACTTGCTCCAAATGTTGAGGATAGGCAAGCAGATGTAAAGATTCATCAATGGACAAACTTATTATCCTTCTATTGTCTACTAGAAAAGGCTTCAGAATTTTTTCTCAATTGACTAACATGCTGAATGTAAGAAAAGTGCAGAAAATGAATACCTTTGGAGGGAAATATCGGTGCATCTTGGTTGTTTACTCTGGGGCTGTACTTTTCAGCCGTCTGGCACTTTACACACTCTTGGGCATTGTGTGTTTGCTTTTATTCGCACATAATGATTTCTGCTCATGCTTGTGACTTAGCTCACTTTGCTTCTCCCAGAAGCCCTTATCTCCCGGGAAAACAACTGGCCACAGCTGGGCTGGTTTCTTTTCTTTAATAAATAAATGAATGAATGAATAAATAAATAAATAACTTTGTATAACAAACAAGCCAGAGGCTGTTTCACACTGCACGCTCTTATTCAGACAGATGAGAGTTAATATGAATTGCAAAGTACCAGGAATATATTTTCCAATTAAAAGATACAAATATAGTGGTAGTTCCTTATCTGCATCATAATTCCATGAATATATTGCAGGTACTACTCAGTGGGTAGCAGCGGAAAGGGGGCGATTTAAGCAATAAATTGTTCTGTTTGTGCTACGCAGTTTATGTGAGTCTTTGCACACACATTCTTTTGCATGACAAGAGAAAAAGGGTAGAGTGAATACTGAGGCAGCAGCAGGAAGTGTCTCCGTGACTTTCAGAGATGAAAGTGAGAACAAGACATTTCCTGCCAACTGTAGCAGCGGCACAACAATTGCGAGGGATTAGGAGCGCGGTGAGGAGCTGGATCACATCTGGGGTCTCAGTAGAGAATCTCTGTTACCAGTCCTTTGCTTAGTTCGGAAACCAGTGCAATCCGTTTTTAATAATCCCTAAGCTTCCTGAGGTACTTTCTTGGCTGAAAGACCTTTCTTGATTTTTTTTTTTTTTTGCAAATCTCCCATCTTTAACTCTAAGGGGGGGGGGGGGGGTGATATTTGATATAAGACAGAACAGCTGACAATAAAACCTTCTTAAACCATGACTTTGGTCTGTTTTTATAAAGTATCAGCATCTATAATGAAAATGTACACATTGGAGAATACAAAATCCAAACATTTATTAACATCATAATTAACAAAGAGGAAAGTACTACACATCATACCATTCAGCTTTCCAAAGGATGTTATTTTTCTCATAATAAAGCATACATCTGTCTGCAAGTACAGTGCACGGGAAATGAGTACAGGCAGCGGAGGTTTAAGGCTTGTCCAGCTGTTCTAATAGCTATAAATCACTACACATTAACTCACCCGGTTACTTTTCATCAGATGCTAATAGTAACCTAACACATAGCAACTCCACCAGAACTTTAAGTGACCCTCTTGCATCACATTTGGTCCTGTCTGGCATTGCAGATGGTTGGAGATTGCTCAAGTACCTTGTGAAAATGAGTTCCCTTGCTAGTTTTCATGACATAGTTTGATTTATGAGTTCTAGCATGTACCTTATGGGTTGACTGCCAGATTATGTGATGGATTATTGAGATGCAGAAGGTGAATTGACATATGGTGCAATCCAATATTCAGTGAGGGAGATGAGGGAACTATCTTCCAGACTGGTCAGGTGGAACATTGGCTGGTTACCAATAACACTTCAAGGTTTTTTTTTTTTGTTTGCAGTAATTAGCTTGACACCGAATTCAGATATTGTTGCTCTTGTGAGAAAAGCCACTTCTCACACTATGTGGTGTTTGTGACTTATTCTTCAGCACAGGATTTCTTTTACATAAGAAAATGACACAGTACTGGAAGTGGATCAGACGAATAAAGCGCAGCAGGACCTAGATGCACCATGGCTTTTATCGATCGGTTCCCCAGCACCTGGTTTTGGAAGCTGGAGGAATCATCGGACAGTGGTTCTGTCCAACTTTCTTTTTGCTACTTAGCCCGAGAGTCGATGTCTTTGTTGGTCAGAAGGGCTTGTTTTGCTGTTGATGTGCAGGCAGGTTCTCTCCATTCACGTGAAGATCCAAGGAGGTTATGAAGAAGAATGTGACCTTAGAATCTGGCACATAAGAAACATCATATCTATCAAAATACTATTATATGAACTAGACGGCCTTCATGGGGAGCTAACATATAGTAAGTCACCAGTAGTAAGTGAACACAGCTTGTCCAACATCTCATTCATTCTGAAGTCTAACATATTAATAAGAAGTAGATTCTGTTCCTTACACCGCTGGGGGGATTTTCTGCCATTCAGGTTGGGTATTGATGTTGGGTGATCTGTGAGCTTGCGTGGCTGAACATTTTGCAGTGAACTTGCTCCCAGATGTTTCCACTTCTCAGTCACTTCACTTGCAGTTGAGCTGGACAACTCTAGCAGGACATAAGTATGGAAAACTGCCTTGAAAAAATGGCACCCTATGATGGTGCCAAGTGGATCCCGTTACTATCCAACCACGCATTCTGCTAGATTACATGACTATGTGCTTGATTATACACCTGTGGCAGCAATGGGTTTTGCTAAATTAACCAGTTCCTCTAATTAATAGGCGTGTCCATTTACTTCTGGCCATACACTGTAGATCAGGGACTGAATGTTATTTAGGGGCAATGTTGAGATGTGATTTTGGTTTGTGTCGTAAATGGCACAAGTAAAACATGCCCAAGACAAATATTACTATAAAGTGAGTATGATTTGTGGTAAATTTCCATAAATACTACATCCATATATTATTTCTATTGGTAGTATTTTACACAAGGCTGAGCATTATGGTGATGATTACTGATTATAATATGCATACTAAATATAAGATAAATAAAAATTAAGAACACTGTTCGGTAAAACTGCATTAAGAAACTCCTGCTCTTATGATGCTGTGGCATTTTAAAATTCACCCAGCTCTGCTAAGAAGGCCATTAGCGCTAACTGAATACCGTTCCTTGTTTTTGATGTCGAATAAACATATACTTACAAAATTGTTGTATGCATTTGAAATTAGAACTCCCACTCAGATAATGACCATACTGGATTGCGGTTCAGTAAAGGCAGCACAACAGAATTATATTTTACGTGAAGATTGGGGAAAGTGTAATGAAAATGTCAACTGTGCGATTGAAGTTAATGTTGTTGTTTGTCATAAGGAACTGCCCAATTTTCTATCCATAAAATACAATTGACCATGTATGTGCTTGTAAATTATGGAAAGATAGGACAAGTGATTTATCACTCTGCGAAAGTGAGTGGATAAATACTGATGTACATAATGTGAACAGAACAAAGGACAAATAATTCAACCTCTTTTTAAATGTCGTCCACTAGATTTATGACATCCAGCTTCTGAAATAAACATTGTCTGTGTAATGGCAGTGATATCTTTCACCATCCTGAGAATGAATATGAGAAACACACCTTCTATACATTAACTATTCATGTTTCTCAGCTTATGCATTTTCAAAGAAACCAGTGGCACATTAACATATATTGCATATGTATGATTTTCATGTACAGATAAATTTGGGGTATGTGTAGAATTTGTGCATCTGTTTAGACAAATATTTTAATAATCCCTGAGGAGTACCATACAAAAGATGATTAAAATTATAACCGGATAGACCATGCATGAAGCATTGTCAAACTTATTTACTAAATAATTTACTATTTCCAGTCAAATATATTATTATTCATTTTGAAATGTGCCTGGGAGATTGAAACACTTCATGCACTTAAACAATGTTTTTGTATTGAAATGAAAATTACAAATGTGTTTTTTTTTTCATTTGAAATAACTCTATGCCACCTAAACAAATCTAAGAACATGTAGATATTTCCCAACAGCAAGCTCTTGTGAGAAAATACAGAAACAGCAAATATACATTAAACATTAATCTCTATGGTATTTGAAAGATAAATTAAATGAAATAATTCGATTGTGATGCATATCCATGCAATTTTAATAAGCCAGACTCCTGAAGCATAATGTCAGTACTTCCCCCCCGCTGATCTGTGCTGTTCTCTCAAGCGCGGAACAAAGTGGCGGCTTACAGACGCGGCACACCTGTGCGCCGAAGCAGAGGCCAGTGTTTGTCTGTGGTTTCCTCCCAAGGCTGAGCAGGTGCTTGACGCCTGCAGCTTCATTATGGCGGGAAACCGTCGGATCTTTCAGACTTGCACACTCTTTGCCAATTTCAACCTTAACTTATATCCTGAAACACATTATATCCTGAAAAATATTTATTATTCGTTAACTCATTTTATTATACCGATGAAGAGTACAATTTCATTGATGAAAGGCAAATGCGTTTGGTTAAATTGTATAGATAGAAAAGAGGAGATGCTTATTGTTAGACTCCTAGATGTGTCTTATTAGACATTATTCGTTATCCTCTTCAGAAATAGGCTTTAATGAACCCGCATTATGCTCTAATATATGTTTAGGAATAAGCAGTTCCATATAGAGATCGATAGCAGTTATACTTATTGTTAGAC
Organism: Mormyrus hasselquistii; assembly: GCA_026779605.1. Taxonomy (NCBI): domain Eukaryota; kingdom Metazoa; phylum Chordata; class Actinopteri; order Osteoglossiformes; family Mormyridae; genus Mormyrus; species Mormyrus hasselquistii. Next base: position 10,118 of record JAODKE010006122.1, read on the forward strand.
ACAAAAAACAATCTAGTTGAACACTGGATGTTGATATCAAAGAGGCAAACTCTCCCGCTTACCCTGAGCCATGAATTACAACAGCTGTCCCAGATCTGCCACTGGTGATTTTTGAGGCAGAGAGATTAGTAACAAGTACAGCTGATTATCATGCAGGTTCATCACCTCCAAACCAATCAGTTGTTGTTCAGGAAAGATCAGGCAAAATGTCATCTATGGAAGTTCCAGTCATGGGCTTGTAAAGTGCTGTTACATAAGTTACAGGTTCTGTACACAAGACAGATCATGAAAAGCATGAGTCTTGCTTCCCAGTAGGAAGTAAAATAACTGTTTCTGAAGCTATCACGTTGATTCAATATAAATGGTAGGTACAACCAGGCTCGTCTCTGAGGAGGGACAGAGCCAGAATATCCGGTGCCCAAGCTAAGGTCAGCATTTACCAAGTAATGGTAATCATTGTGCCTGTTACTGCCTGGTCATTGTAATACAGATGCAACCATGATGAAGAATAATAACTCGCCGACTGCTGACGGTCTACAGTGTGACCTTTGTGGATTAGCTACAGAGCCAAAGGCACATCATGTCAGCCTAGCCTTTGCGGTCACCTGTCCAAAATAGGATTTGGATTAAGTGTATTTACGGTGAATATTTAATAAGGGTGCAACAGTACACAAAATGTTTTTGTATTTACCTCAGTTTTTGGTTTATGGTTCGGTGCAATTTTGACTATCTATTATTGGAACAGCAAACACAAAACCCAGTTGCAATCCAAAGGCAATGTGTTTGTCAATGTATCTTTAAAAAGATGACCACTTATTTGTACATTGTTAAAATAATCATATAAAATAAAATAATAATAAAATATAAATAACATCACATAAACTACTACTGTGGCCGTATATCTGTAGAGATAAATGCCCCAATATCCTTTAGTTGTTTTTCAGCCCGGTCTGAATTTCCTGGTCAAAGTGCCTTAAATTTCATAGGAGACTAACTTGCAGAGGCCGTTTCTGTCTTGCACAGAGCTTGGATGTCGTCTCAGATGAGTTAGCAGGAGTCATTGTCTTTTCAGCACCATATCTGAGTTCAGCATAACAGAGTTGACAGACAGTCTTGGTCTTGGTCACTCTCTCTTGAGTGCTGACCGTAACCAACTCACAACCACAATTTGCAAGTTTTCCGTGCTGAAGATCTACTTTGTTATATTCCGGCCATGTCAATAAATATACCATCTGTTGCACTGTGTGCACTGAACAGAGAATGACGTAGTAAACTGTACGTGATACATACATATACCACTTATTTATTTAGCCGACCATTATCTAGGCAAGTTTTCCTTTGGAGTGGATCCCCCCTTTTGAGACGGCAGGCTGCAGCTAGATCATAACCGTATATAAGGAAGCCAGTGTGAATGACATTTTTTACTGTACTCCTTTGGAAACACTTTAGCTCGGGACTCTTTCGTAGTATTCATTCAAAGTCAAATTCAATTTTATTTGTCACACGCATCATCATACATAGTACAACCTGCAGTGAAATGCTTATTGCAACTCCTCCAATTAAATCTTGCTAAAAAAACTGCATAAAAAGAGATGAAAGAGATTAGATATGCAGCTTTCTATACTATATTCATGAATATACGAAATATATCTGCAATGTACATATATTGCACTATAGAATAACATTGAGCGTGGAGTTTACAGGATGATGGGGGGGCATAGGAATATGGAGTGCATAATATAATAATGTAATATAGCCTACAGTGTTATGCATTGGGGGGGAAGAGAGTGATGATGTCACTCCGTCACCGTCATTCTCTCGCATCCTGCCTATTGTCCTGCTTCAGACACCGAATAGCTTGAGGGAAGAAGCTTCTCCTCATTCTCTCTGTGTTGCCTTCAGGGAATGAAATCGCTTCCCTGACCACAGCAGGGAGAGGAGTCCATTGTTAGTACCCTTTAAATGCACTTAATGGAACAACGATCATCACTTCAGAACATTACATATAGAAGTGAAACATCTTTGGCGAAACGGGGTTTGTTTTCCAGCACGTTTGTAAAGCTCATGGTTCTCCATCTCCACAGATCTCAATGGAATTACCTGATATGACTAATCCTGGTGACAAAGGCCCTCAGGTACAAGGCCTTCTGCTGATTTGTACCACACTGGATAGTCCTAATTTACATCTCACATCAAAAGGTCCAGTTTTCCCAACTGCTTTTCCCTTCCCTAGACCTCTTAGCAGGGCATTCACCATAGTTGACGGTGAACACCACCCTAGCCTGGCCATTTTGGTGATGCTCTAAACCAGCCGTCTGGCTGAAATGATTTCAACCTCATCAAAGTCACTCAGGTCTTTACCTTGGACCATTACTTTTATATTCAACATTCCATCTACAAGTACTGTCTATTAGTACCCAGGTACTGTTAGTCCACCATATATATATAACATACACACACACATATATAATTATTATTATTACACACAGTAACTAAGATGCACTGTCAACGACAAACAATGCTTAAATGTTGCCAGTTTCACTACCATGAAATTCTACATTGCATTTCTCTTTGTGAACTTCCTGGTATTTACTGTTTCTTGGAAGACAAACATAAACGGTAGGCAAGACCTACTTCTCATTTACAAGCCTATTATTTCCGATCCTTCGGTAATTGAAATCATCAAAGCAGACAAATATGTCTCGCGTGGGGGTATAGAATGCTGTAATGTTTTTGCCTCTCACTGTATTTTCATTAATCATAGGCTTGAATTTCTTTTATTGTTGAACACTTTTACAGTAGCTTGCTGAGAAATTAAACTGGCTCAGCTGGCTGCAATAAAGAATTTGGTACAGTTTATTAACGCTGCCATATAGGAAGCATAAGAACAAACTATATTGTTATGGTGAAAGTGCTTTTCATCACCTTTTCAATAACACTTGACTTGACGGCTGATATGGAGTCATTTTTCATGCTGTGAAGTGTGGTGTCTATTAATAAACAGGCTTTCTTTATATAGTACCATACTGAAAATCCACCTCTACGCTTTTGTGTGTCTTGCAGTAACTAAGGATGTATTGGGTATTAGGCACTGGAAGTATTTCCAGTTCGCATTTTGAACTAGAGTCACGTTTTACTTCTACCAACACTGCTCTAGTTACTATTTTAGGAGTTTGTCTAGTAAGTTCTGCTTCACGCTAAATAAGTGGGTAGCCGTAATTTTCAGTTAAAATGAAGGCAGGGTTCAAATCATTCATGTAATTATTTTTAAATGACTGATTTGGGAAGTGCATTAAAAATAATGCAGCCTATTTCATGCCTGGCACTTTGATGAGTGATCTTGGTATTATTTCCGCACGGCTCACTGTTTCTGACTTCAGATATGGATCCACCTGACCCTCACTGAATGTTCACGGGCGAAGAAAGGATTTGGATCCTGCAGGATGTGGGAGGGTGTTGATCCTGAGTGCTCGCACTGTGTGAAAAGCTGCTGCATTTTCCGGTTGAGGGGATTTCAAAGCTGTCACACTGGACTGAGGTTAAATTCCTTCCCTCTCTTTTTCAGAGTTACCCTTGTGAAACCACCAAGTCACCACAACATTAAGGTTGATATAGGAACCTGCTCCTCAGTGAGGAAGTCAGGATTAATGACAGTGAAATGTGTGGGTATGACACAGCTTGTTAATAAATTGCTATCATTACTGTTATAGAAATAAAAGAATAGGTTACTTGGGTAACACTTTACCTGAAGCTGTGATTATAATGGTCAGTATAAGGATTATGCATAATACTGCATTATAAAAGTATTTATAGTGCATTATAGATGAAAGCTTCATAAAGTATTCATAATGCATAATAAACATGGCTACAACGAATTATGCCTGTAAATATTTATAGCCATGTTTATAATGCTTTATGAATGCATTATAACATGCTATAAATGTGTTAATAAATTCTTATAACGCTCATAGAAAGTGTTACTGAAGCATTTTTTGCAATGCATCAGCATTAGTTTCAGTTTTTAAAATTTTAGCAGCAGTGGACGAAAACATGCGAGCCTTTATCAACAAAAACGTTTTGAAAAGCTTTGTACGAGTAAAGCTAATTGCTATAGCTATTACAAGTAATATTCTCTCTGAGCAGTAGTCAGGCAAAACAAGCCTAATGATGCACTTATGCAGTTAAAAAATGATAATGTGCATGTCTGGGGTGATTATTACAACCTGCCGTTTTGATAATGGTGGATGAATTTCGTCGCATGCCCTGTTTGCTGTCTATGAATCTGATAGATACAATATCCAAAGTGGCATTCGACAATTATAGGATATTTTACCTGCTGGGACAAGTTTTTCATTTAACGGACTGGCATGAGGACAACAGGTCAGTGCATGACGCTTTGGTCTTTCTGAACAGGCTTCATCCCTATAAAAGCTGGTAGTGTTTACAGCAGACTCAATCTGCCGGTTATAAAATCCCTGCACGGTGAACCCCCAGAGTCTTGTTGAATCAATGCAACTTACTATCCCTTATAATAAGGATATGGAATTATTCTCTTCAGTCTCTTCTTTAGATGTCAGTGTCCACTAATGTCCTAAATCATCCTGTTGAGGTACAGAGCAGCATCCAATTTTACAGTTCTACATGTTTTCCTGACAGGCGTATTATGTCTACCAGTGGAATACCAGTCCCAAGTATGACTGGGTTAGTTTGTCACCACTGGTCTTCTCGGCCCCCGAGCCTCATTCATGCCATCCTTTTTATCCCACGGTGTTCATCTGAAGGGAGAATAGACACTGAAAATGACAAAAGCAGCTGCTGCGGACTGAGTAACCCCTTAAACTAGCCACTGCAATTTCTGTGGTTTCTTCTGGAACTCTTTTTGGAATTCCTGCTCAAAGCAGAATGTGTACTGCCAGTGCTGTAACTGGGCATGTCGCAGTCCAAAAGAACCACAAAGCACGCAGCTACCGGGGAATTTTAGGCGGAGTAAAAGCCTGCAGTTCATGTTTTTATTATTATTTATCATTCCCATTTTTTTCAGTTGCTGCAAGAAATCTGGAGTCCGTTATTGTTTTCTGCTACACCTGAGCAGTATTAGTGTGAAATAGTTTTAATTACAAGACATACTGTCCGCTCAGATTATATTAATATCATGGTCTGAGACGCTATTTATAATGAATGATTCACTTTATTCATCAAAATCCTGAGTCTTGCTTATAAGCATAGTCAAGCAGAAAAATCCCTACAGTCAAGAAGAGATCCTTGCATTACTGCTAATATGTAGCATATATACTACTGCAAAGCTTATACTCTGTAGTGTCCATTTTGGCAACACACTATCCCATATTTCAGTCCAGATTTTGGTTACTGCTTTAACAGCTGTCACCTCTGTGAGCAGATGGTTTAAATGTAGTAATTCTTTCAAGATGGAGTCTGGGAAGATGTAAATGATGTCAAGTTGCCAAGATAAATATCACCCCTGATGTGGCCGATGAATGTTTTAAAGTACATCTTTAAGATCTGTAACATATACCTACGTATTCCTCTGTTCATTCTTTTAGAAATTGTTCTTATTGCCCAGCTTGGTCCTGGCTTAGTTGCCCACTGAAAAAGACCTGAGCCGTCATAAACTCCCCAAGCCTTAAAACGTCTCTATTACCATGGGTCTGGTGACACATGCCGGGTCCCCACTGGAACGCTGCACTGTGGGGCACTGCTGCTTTATAAACCAGCACACACAGTAGGTCAGTGGGTGAATGAAAGTAGAGATTGGCAACACCACACAATCTGGGTGCTGTTAGGAACTGGGGCCAGGATCTGGACGGTAAGGGGACAGTGAAATGAAATGGGCATCAGCCAATTTCCTGTTAAGAGAGCTTCCTGGTGCAGTCAGTGCGGGATATTGCACTGCATATCATGCTATTTTTGGCACCCCTTATTAAATTAGTATTGTGTAACATATTTATTCACAGTGACTTTCGGGTCAGAAAAAAATATTAAGTTAGTCTTTTGGTTTTGTATGGTTTTTGCATGCTTTTCTTCTTTTATAATTAAGTTTAAAACATTGTTTACCATTGCATTACATTAAAGTGTCCTTTAATAAGGATGTTTATATAGAGAAATGAGCGATTGAGAAATATATTGGGAATCAAGCTGAAGCATGTGGCGAATACGTATTTCAAATATAATCTATCTGTGAATTTTTTTGTGAAATACTACTGTGCTTAAGGAACGTTTATGCTCATGAGTTTACGTATCCTTGGCAGAATTTATATGTGTACCATTTTTTAAGAATATGGATCAGGAAAAATCAGGAAAAAACACATTTCTTGTGTTTTCAATGGGATTCAAATTAACACAACAATTAAACAAGCCATAGCAATAAAGGGAACAATGTACAGATATATAGTAATTTGGATTTCGGAATTTAATCTTATACGTTGGATAATATCATTAAAATATCAATAGGATCCAAAGAAATCTCTGTACGCAAAGGAAAAGGCCAAAATTAGAAAATTGCAATATTGGAAAGCTGTAATTTTGCGGTCCTCAGCCAACACTGCATTTGAAATAGACGTGATTTTATAGTGGAAATCACTGAACGTGATTTGGAAAACTTCTGATAACCAGCTTGTTGCTGCTTCCACAAATGTAGGATGAAACTCTACCATGCAAAGAGGAAACCTTATCTAAACATTATCCAGAAACACTGCCGACGTCTCTGGGGCCTGAGGCGAAATGGAAAACTGTCCTGTGGTCTGATGAATGAAAATTTCAGATTCTTTTTGGAAATCATGGACGCCACGTACCCGGGTTAAAGAGTAGGGGGACCATCCCGCTTGTTATCAGGGGACAGTTCAAAAGCCAGCATCCATGATGGCCTTAGTGGCCCATACAGGTCTTGGAGCAACACATTCTGCCCTCCAGACGTCGTTTTCAGAGAAGGCCTTGTATATTTCATATCAAACCGCATCCAGCGCATATTACAGCATGTCTCCCAGAGCTGGGCCCGTCGCATAGGCCATTTAGGCAGATGGGGGGGGCGCCATCCATCCACAGGGATGCCAGGAAATGACGGGGGTTTTTTTTTTTTTTTTAAACAATGGTTTTTGGAAGTTTTCCCGAGCACACTTTTTAACACATACTATTACTAACTGTAATACTATTATTTTGCAATCTTACAAAAATAAAAAAAGAGAATAACATGGCTACACATAGCGTATTAAGTACTCTTAAGTGTACTTAATACGTGCTACTAACTTATTAAGTGCTACTAACTAATTTTGAATACTATTTGCTAATTTAATAAATAGCTAGTTAATGTGATTTATTCCCACCCTAAATCCATAAGGGAAAGTTTAAAAGATTATCTGGGTACTTGTGGAATAACATTGATAATTCTTTAAAATTTCCTGCACAAATCATTCACAGTCATGCCTCAAAAGCCAGTAGCCTGTGTTTATTGACATCTTCTTAGTCACCGTTTGTTCTGCTCGTATCAGTCAATTAAAATCCTTTTCATTTCCCCCTCTTTTGTAATTAATAGCTGCGAGTGTTTGCATTTTCATTATTCAGTAAATCTTAAATGTAAAGCAAACTGCATGTATCATGTGAGAGAAGTGCTCATTAAATGGTTTTGCCCTTGAATTCTACTATTTTAGCTCCTCTTGCTGTTTGTGTTTAGGATGTTATAGGTTAAAATGTAGCTTAAGCGTTATTGTTGGACGGGATTCACCAGTAGCCACTTATTATTATTACAATAATGCATGTTACACTAATGGTCACATGTGTATTTCACTTTTGAAATATTTCAACACCACCCATGTGAATCCTGAGCCATTTGTACAGACCCTTTCCACTAAACCTTGCAAGGGGCACCAGCTGAAATCTTGCCCAGGGCACCAAATTGGTCAGAGCTGGCTCTTATGGCCGGCTGCTAGACTGGCCTGCCTGCAGTCAAGCAAAAAATATAACACAGAAGACCCCGAACTGAAATCATGTGTCAGAAAAGAATAGGACAGCATTTCACTTTCAAAACTCCAGCAACTGGTCTCCTCAATTCCCAAGTGTTTACAGAGTAAAAGAAGAAGTGATGCAGCACTGTGGTGGACGTGCCCCTGCCCCAAGTTTCTGGCATCAAATTCATCAAATTGAGCATATATTTGTCATAAAACAATAAAATTTCTAATTTTGAGCATCTGGTGTATTGTCTTTGGTCTATTTTCAATTAAGTATGGGTTTATGTGATTGGTAAATCATTGCATTGAGATTTTATTTACATTATACGCAGCGTTCCAACCTTTTTGGAAACTGGTTATATGAGCATGACTGCAAATAACGTGATTTGCTATATATTTTGCAGTTAGATTACCATCTAATAGACAAAAAAAAAAAACATATACTCTAAGCAATCTTCTGCTTATATTAAACTAGGAATATTTCATAATAAATTATGCAAAATTGCCGCCGTTGCACTATAATTTCCAGAGGTTTTATATTGATACTCCCCCAGCTACTTTTCAACGTTAAATTAAATCTTAACATATGAAGGGAAAATCATCTATATTATAATTCCACATGTAATTTAAACATGCGAATTGCACAGAAAAAAACGTAATACAACTCAGTGAGTTTATATTATGCTTAAATTTAATAAATCAAGAAAAAAACACTGCAGAATATCCCATTATACTTTAATATGTATAAATATTTAAATAAGTAAATATTTAAAACAAAATAAATATATGGGCAACATTGTGTTAGCAGATGTGTGAAAACAAATCTAGTGACAGCTTACGTGTCGACACTGGATCCTCCCAGTAAAATGAGAAAGGCGCGATTCTGGGATAAAGGGTGAGAAGTGGTTCATCTCACTGCAATATTAATCACAGGGCGGCATTAAGATGGACGTGAGTAAAATGACACCAGTGAGTCGACCCAGCATATGTGTGCACATGCTGCACGCGACGCTACATGGAAGTGGCCGCATCTGTGACTGTCGCACCATCGCTTGTTATTATCCAGGCACAGCAAATGTGACTCAGCCACGGGGTCTCTAGGAAACATTATGTACACAAATTGCTTCATTGAACATAAGGGTACAGCCTCATAACTGCTATAGAAAAAGTCTTAACATTTGTACTGTGTAAATTAGGATTTTGCCATCTTGCTCCTTTGACTCTCCCTGCTGCCCCCAGGAGGATGGGCTCCCCCTTTGACTCTGGTCCCTCACCAAGGTTTCTTCCTTCTAGGGAGTTTTTTCTCGCCACTGTCACCTCCGGCTTGCCCCTGGGGGGGGGGTCTTTGGGCAGGGATAATGTAAAGCGCTTTGCGACAATGTAATGATGTGAGAATGTGCTATACAGATAAAATTGAATTGAAACTTGGAAAACAAGTTCAATGGAATAAGAAAGCTAACATTATACATGCTCCACAAGTAACACACTGCTCAGGTCTTCAAAACAATTGCAATAGTGTAACTCGAGAGGTAGTTAATTTACGGATTACCAGGGATAAAGAACAGATCATCTGGAGGGCAGGAGAGAGAAATCTTGGCCTCTGTAATTACTAATCAACTCCCTGTTATAAGAATGCTTCTTGATAATATTTCTATTGCAACTCTGCTAACACAGGGGAATGAAAGGCACATTTACACATTTATACCCGGAGACTGGCTGCTCAACAATGCTCACTAGTACTGCCATTTCCATTTATCCTAACTTGTGGATTCCGCCTGTTGGTTAGCTGGTTGTTTAATGGAGCTTCTGGTGAACTGCATGGTTTAAACCAGTACGTGAGGGTCACTACTCACCAGTGCGCAGTACCAGCACCTCTTTGTTTTTCTCTTCTGAGTACTGGCACCTCTCAGTATCTGCTGGTACTGAATAACAAGGGGAGTACTGGCACCTAGTACTGAATAACAAGGGAATTACTGAAACCTGGTACTGAATAACAGGGGGAGTACTGGCACCTGGTACTGAATAACAAGGGAATTACCAAAACCTGGTACTGAATAACAGGGGGAGTACTGGCACCTGGTACTGAATAACAAGGGAATTACCGAAACCTGGTACTGAACAACAGGGGGAGTACTGGCACCTGGTACTGAACAACAGGGGGAGTACTGGCACCTAGTACTGAATAGCAAGGGGAGTCATGGCACCTATTTTTCCCAAAACATAAGAGTATGATA
>JAODKE010006122.1:28492-52646 GCA_026779605.1 Mormyrus hasselquistii
ATTAAAAGGCAGGCCATTAGGATAAGAAGATGGATGGATGGATGGATGGATGGATGGATGGATGGATGGATGGATGGCGTGCTATTAAAATGGTCCAGCTGTAGTTCTCAAATATTCTCAAAAGGCAGGAATTATCTTGCATATAAGAAATATTAGTATGTGATTTTGACAGGAGAAACATGGAATGTCAGCTGTTTCTGCATCTGTCCGTTCTGCTTCTCAGCCCCTGAGCAAAGAGGACAGCTGCGCCTGTTTATGTGCATATTTAGTGTAATCTGAAAACTAAATAGCACTCAGGCAGTGCCCTTGACATTTATATCAAGTCATCCTGGGTCTGGGAGCACAACCTTTGAAGCAGTGGGATCTGCATAAACAATCTCATACTAATTAACTGTGCAAAGGATTGCACCTGTCCTGTTTCACTGTTCACTACTAATGGATAACTAAGTTAAGAGTGTCTTAATAGCACAGATATACCAGAGAAATAGTTTATTAAGTTGCGTTAATATATATTTTACTATCTACATTGCTATTGGTGTAAAGAGTAAAATGCAGAGCTGATTAAAGGATAATTTCATTTGTTTCGTCCACATTGTAAACAACTTAGAAATACAACTTACAGTCATGTGAATTGCCTTCAACAAAAAAAACGAGGTTGCAGCTTATAGTTGATCTGAAAGGTGGTATGAGGAAGAATGTTAATGTTAATGCAGTTTAATCTTTGCATTCGCTTTGTGGCTCACAATGTGAACCATTATGAACTCCCATTAATTTAGGCCTAATAATGTGCTTCCCAGCTTACATCTTGTGAATTCATCCTCATCAAGCCATATTCCATAGGTGATACTTTGAATGAACTTGCTAGATGATGTGTTACTCTTGTAAATAGCCGAGAAAAGGTCAGGCCGAGGCCTTTCAGCATTGTCTTCTGTTTGGTTGGTAGGAAAGCTAACATGCTTCAGATTTTCAAAATCCCACAAGCCAAAATGATTTTCAGCTTTACGAAGTTTGTGCATTCCTGGGGACAATACAGCATTCTTTACCTGCTCTGGAGTATATACAGGGTAATCAAATCTATTGTTTATTGCTATGAATCCTGTGTTCAAATTACAGGCATATGGAAAAAATCTCTTCTCCTCCTGAGTCCAAAAATATGCAGTCATATGATGTTTTTGCATAAAAAGGCACTGTACTTCTGTGAACACAACAATGTTCTTTGTTTTGCAGTAGACTGTAGAACCTATTACATTTTGTTATGAGCTTTCAATCTAAATTATTAAATACTGTGGTAATGCTCATGGATTATGATTTAATTGTTCCTTTATTAAGATGCATGCAATGACTGTCATTAATGATCCATTTGGTGTTTTAGTCAACTAGTTACACTAAATAGCATGTTCCTTTTGTACAATGAATTTCTCAAAACTGGTCCAAGATAAGAGCAAGATGAATGGTACATGGAATGCTGTGTCGTGTCTAACATCCACTTTAAAGATCTGTCAATATAATAACTATATTGTTATTGTACATGTACAACAAAACAGTTTAATCAAATTCTTAAAAGTGATTGTAACGTCCGTGTACAGGACGAGGGAGGAGGGAGCAGGGAATCATGACATATCCTCCCGCCAAAGCACGCACTCTGGGTGCGCCCCAAGGGCAGCGACGAACGAGACGGGACCGGGAACCATACAAGACCTGGGGAAAACAAAACTAAGAACATTAACAAGGAACTGGGAACAGGACAGATATACAGAACAGGCACAAGGGAAGCAACCAAGACAACAACTGACAAAGGACGGGTACCATCACACCACAACAAGAAAGGAGACATCAGGGAAACACCAACTGCAGGAATAAATGGGCTAGGAGTGAACACAGGAAACACTGTGGAACAAGGAGCAGACACAGGAGGCAGGAAAGAAAATGGCGGGGGAAATGGGGGAGCCCAAGGGAACCTCAGCGGGCGAGAGGCAGCTGCCACAGAAGAGCTGGCTACCACAAGGTCGGAGCCAGAGGGGACCTCGTAGGAGGCGAGGAGGCCAACAGAGGGACAGGCGGAGGAGACGAGAAGAGAGTCGGGCAGCTGGATCTTCCTTTACCTCAGGCTGCCTGAGCCAGTACAGCACCTTGTCCATCAATTCGAAGTACTCCTCATCCATCATTTTGAGGTACTCCTCATCAGTGATGGGAGGCGCCGGGTTGTTATGGAGTCCGGTCATTCTGTAAAGTCAGTGTGCAGGACAAGTGAGCAGGGAGCGGGGAATCAGGATCAGGTAGACTGAAATGCAAAAACACAGGATGTATTCCGGGCAAAACACATGCACAAGATAAAGACTTCACTCTACTTCAATGACCGGACTGGGGAAACAGACTTGAACTCGGACTGAAATACACAGGACTACTCAGAAATAACACGAAACAGCTGATAACGATCAGGGTTTCACACGAGGCAAATGAGGGGGCGTGGCACGCAGGAGGATCGGACAAGCAGGTCATGACAGTGATGAACCACATCTGCTTGCTATGTTGTAGTAGAATCTGTATACGATGTTGTAGTACAATCTGTGTATTCTCCTGAAAGAAAATGTCAGTTTAGTGATTTTAGTGGTGTCTTTCTAAAATATTGGAGCAAAGCTGAATATTCAGTAAATGTCCAATATAAAACCGTTTGTTATTGTTATTTTTGTTATTTTAATCGTTTGTGCTTTACCATCTATTGTGTAGCCTCACAGCGCTTCCTTGCAATGTTTGTCAGAGCGTTGTTGCTGCTTGCCTGCGGACTGCATAAAATAATAGCTTTGTGTAAAGCCATCTCGCCTCATTTTTTCTCTACCACTGTGACGCCTCGGCTCGCCATGTGCTACAATACTCTTTCACAAAAGCTCCCATTAGGAACAGAGGTATTTGAAACCATTCAGTTGTTTTTTTTTATTATTATTATTTTGTGTCGCAGCTTCACTTCTTCCATTTTTGAAGGAATAGCTAGCATGTAAGTTGCAAGTCAGTTATATGTTATTGTCAATTATATGTTTTTGATTTATATGTGAAAAACATATTTTACCATATCTTATTTTCAGCAATATTTAAAATATTTTATGCTATTTTACACCAAGTATTCTGAGAAACATAATACGTTAAATAAAATGATTAATTTGTAGTATTATACAGTCTCATAAAGGTAGAGAAAAATGCTAAAGGAAAAACAAGTTTGCATATATAAAGACCGGTATTTACAGTAGTGATTGAAATTAGAAAACTATTTACATTTTGTAATACACAGTTACTGCTTATCTGAATTTGCAGTTATGCATGAATTGAAGCAATGTAAGTTTTCCTCAGCGAGAACTTTCTCACATCACAAAATAAATCGTTGCAGCTTCTGAATCAGTGTAAACAAAACCCAGGCATGTGCTCTCGTTTATGGGAGCTTTCATATGTTTTTTTGACCCGGTAATAACCGTGGGATTATAATATCGTTATCATATGAATAGCGTTATTTCCAAATGGGTGGGCGATCAGGACTCCTTTGTGACTCAGACACTGGAGCCAGTGTCTCTTGTTCTTTTTATTCTCCTTACAAAGCCCTAAAAATATATTTAGTTTCTTCCTATATATATTTTTGAAAAGGAGACCATTCAAGGTTGCTGGGGGTGTTTTTAAAATGTTTCTACGACAAAAACTCAGAGTTTTTAAAACAGTTTTGCGAGATTTCTGTTTGGTCTGGCATGCGGGCCCGCTGACTCCAGAGGGGTAAAGCTAATCCCATCATCAAAAATCTTATACATGATGATGGCAGCTACTGGCTAGGGATTTGTAAAAAAAAACTGTGACCTCATCGTCACGAGATCTCATCCTGCATATTTAAGGCATAAAATATACTACACTGTATTTCTACAAAACAATGTTTTTTTGTTTACAGTGTTAATGTAATGTAGAAAGTCCCAATTGCTATAGATATCATACATAGTTGTGTGCGCACTGTATCTTTCGCTATACTGCATGTAAAAACTTCAGTTTGGTTTTGGGACCAAAGAATATTTCTAAAACACAATGTTACATTTGTTCACCAAGAGAAGGTCATGATACAATGAAATTAACAATTACTACAGGTGGCAGTGAAGCTGTGTTTCTGTTAATTTTACAAATTATTTCTTAGTTGAACTATTTGTATTTTTTATATACATACTTGGAAATTATTGAAAGCAAATGTAATGTTTAGAGGTATTTGCTTTCAAATCTCTTCAAATTGTGGACCCTGGAAGCTCTAGTGGAGCAGGAGAGGGTGCGGCCTCTCCTGTGCTGAACTTGGGAGGTTCAGGTCAAGCGGACCCTGACCTCACCTGGGTAGGGATCTGGAGACGTAGTGGTGGCCTCCCTTGGGTAGGGACCTGGAGACGTAGTGGTGGCCTCCCTTGGGTAGGGACCTGGAGACGTAGTGGTGACCTCCCATATTGTACCTAGCCCCTCCCTTGGGTAGGGATCTGTAGGCTCTTAACGGGTGGTGACCTCCCATGAGCAGGGATCTCAAGATGTGGGCAAGATGAAGACCCCTCCTCAGAAAACTCGGCTAGATCCTTCAAATGCCCGAGGACTCCCTTGAGCCTGCCCACCTCCCTCTTAGGTGGGGAGGGGCCGAAGGAGTTGTCTTCTTGGTCAGCTAGATAACCTGACAAAATGGCAATTGAGGAACGGCTGTGTCCGCAACCGGCTCTTCCCGGCTGCTTATAGGGCCACATAGGTCACTCTACCAGACACCTGCTGCAGTTCCTTCTGCCAGGCCATGAACAGAAGAGGGGTGAGGGATATAGATGCCAGCATGAAAGGAGATTAGACATGAAGGGGATCATCAGGACGAGTCGGTCTTTCCGTTACGGTGGGGCATGGCGGAAGAGAGAGGAACGATCCACGGAGCGGCTCACCACAAAAGCGAAACCAGAAAATAAACTATGAAGTATGGAATCCACAACAGGCAACAAGAAAAACCAACTTAATTAATCACAAAGAAAGCAAAGACTAATGAAGGAACAGGCACAAAACTGGGAGCAGAACTGAGAGACAAACATAAGTCAAATGAACTGTATAAAGTAGTGGGGTATGTGACAATTGTGATGGAGATATGGGTCATGGTGAGGTCCAAATTGTGTCCAGCCCTGCAAGTTGGTAGAATACAGAACCAGAGCCAAATAAGGTTGGGGGGGGCGAGGAAGTCAGCAGTCAGCAGGTTACTGAGGTGGATCGCAATGTCTCCAAGCATGACACGGTTACTTAGGGGTAGCCTGGCTTTGGGTGGACTGAATCCCCATGCCTATACTTTGCCAGCCGTGCGTCTAGATTTATTTTCTTTGTTTGTTTTAGTATGATTTTTAACTCAAATTTCTATTTATTTGTCTGTCTGCTGCATTTCCTGTAGTCATTGTTTTTCATTTTGTTTTCTTATTTTTTGGCACTCTTCATCCTCCACTGCACTTCAGAAAATAATTCATCATCCCTGCAGAAACCAGTTTTCTTTCCAGTTTTCTTTCAGCACTCAACTGTAACACAGCACCAAGGTTTCAGTTTTCAAGGCCAAACATAGAAAAAAAAATGAGACAATACATACAGGAACCGGTGATAAATAAGATTAAACAGCAGAAAGAAACACAAGCATAGACAAACAGGCACTTATCGTGTAAAAGCCGTTATTTGTAATATTGTGACATATGTAAATTTGCAATATGTTTAAAGAGTAAAATGCAATATTTGTAACAGTCTTCGTTTATAAACATGATCTCCAGTATGTGTGTAGTGATTTTTAAAGCGTAAAGCCAGAAATGCTTAAGTGTTTCCACAATTTTAGCCACTAGTGCACGTAAGAGGAAAAAAGAGCTTAACAGGCTATAATGACTTACTGATACAACAGTCATTCATCCCTAGGAGAATCTCTCTGATAGTACGCAGCAGAACACGGGGGTACAGCCTGGCTGAAGGTTCCAGGACACGCACAAACTTGCATGCCATATTGCACAGTACAGCCCAGAAAAGTCGCTATTACACAGGCAGGACATGCAAAGTCACACACAGAGCAGAAGGGAGCCGTCAGAAGCCCAAAGCTGAGGTGCATCCCAGCTGGATATAACACTGGGAGTAACACACACAAAAACTGTGCTCAGAATTCCTCCCTCGGCAGAAGGTTTAACCCGCAGATCACTTGCCATTTCCTTCCTTTTGTAAACTGGCCCAGCTAATTTAAATGTAGCTCTTTTATTTACTCTCTAGACTAGGACATTTGCTATGTAAGCCACCTTTTGTGTTATTTTTTTCCCTTAAACCCCATGTTTTTTTTCCCCTTGAATAGCTGGGGTATGGTTACCATGGATACGGAGGGGGAGTGACCTTCTACCTCCCCCCCCAACTGGCACACCTCATTGTCCACTGTAAAAATGCTCCTCTTTCTGAGCTGAGATAAATCTGCAGCCCCAGACATTTGTCATCCAGATAGTGAGCTGTTGATAATGAAGCTTCTGTGGTTTCATATTGAATCACAGAGTGCTCCGCGCTAAACCCTTCTCTGCTGCTCAATGGTATGAATGTTTAAATAAAAAGAATATCTTGCTTTATTTAACAGTCTTAAGGAGGAAGAGTGGCAGAAATAGACTGTATTTGCTCTCATGCAGCGGAGACCAGGTAGAATAACAGTTCCTTACCACTGTCCAATTCTGATACTTCATATATTTCAGACTTGTTAAAACAGGATTGTTTGTGGGTCTTAAAAAAATAAATTTACATAACATTTCCACTAAATATAACTACAGATTTGAAGATTAGATTACAAAAAAAGAATACGAGAAGGCAGTTTCAGAAACACCAATTAGGATCATCTTTTAACAGGTCACATTTGCTTGCAAGAAATAAAGAATCGTTTGCAAAGTCCAGAACTGCCACAGTGCCGACCCCATTGTCTTCATGTTTCAGCAGCGCTGTGGAGAATAGAAATTTGGTTGTGTTGTCTTACACTTTGAAAATGACCTTTCGATGTGCCTGCTGTTTGGGAGACGAAAGCATATTTGATTTGCAAGTCTCAAAGGATTGTAGCAGAAGTGGCCTAACTGCACTGTTGCCATGCAGCACATCTGTTGCCTATTTGTTCTTACAGGGCTTCTTGTCTATGTGTTTGGACTGTGCCATACTAAAAGTTCACTGCTATGCTGAGTACTTGAACAGTGTGCCCTGGTAGTGTGGAGAGAAAATTTTATTATCACATGGTGTCTCTGCAAATCAGTGCCAACCTCAGTGCGATGGCAAGTTTCCACAAGACGTCTGGTGTTTCATCCTGACACAAGAATCTCGGCGATAGTCCATTAGCATCTGACACAGTGCTTGCTTCTGTCACAGTTCTTTATGTTCGATGAGGGGACATACCACTCAAAAAGTATTTCCCCTACTTTAAATTAGAATGGACCTCTCATTATTTTTATTCATTCATTTTCTTCCCGTTTTCAATTTTCTCCTTCCTAAAGTCCACTGAGGCTAATTGTTAACGTCTCAAACTGAATCTATAGTGGGTTAAACCACCGCAAGGTCTATGCTGGCATCTTTATCAACTAGAAAAAAAGGAAACAAATGTCCCCCAAAAGGTTCCATTGAAAGCACCCCAAAGAACCACCCAAAACACGAAGAAGTGTACATTATGCCCAGGAACATCTGTGGAATGTATGAAAGGTGTTGTAGACAGGACTGCCAACACTCACACTTTCAGATTCTCACGCTTGCACAAGAAAGCTTACGAAGAATTTATATTATTACATTATAAACCTAAAATTAGCTGCATCAAAAGCATTGGGGTACTTTGCAAACCGTACAGACTATTTTCAAGGTAATAAAACTGTCACGTAGGTGTTAATCCGTGTGCGGACTAGAATCGAAAATCTCTCGCCAGCGGCTGACTAAGGTTGACAGCCCTGGTTGTAGATGCGCAGAGCTGTGTATTGTTTGTTTACAGTACAGACAAAGAAGTGCATCGCCATACAACGCGAAATGTACATAAAAAAAAAAATCACATTTTCAAAATCACTGTATTGTTTTTGACTGTTACGCAGTCTTTTTGTGTTAATTGTTTAGTTTTTTTGGGGGGTTGTTTTATGGTTTTCTGTGTCAAGAAGCTTATGCTCAGTTACTGTATCCGTAAACGTATGTTCTCTTCTTTTTTTGCTCTTTAAGGTTATTTTAATTTAAGTCTATATTTCTGGTCACAGAAAAATATTTTTAAAATGTAAAAAAAAATCAGTGTTTCTGAGGTTTGAACAAATTATTTGTATTTACATTATTTTAAATGGGAAAAACTGATTCCTCAGAATTAAGAGCCAAAGTATGACTATATTTGGTTTTGTCTGCTTAATTGCCTGCTCGTCTGATCCTCCTGTTTGCCACACCCACCTCGTTGCCTCGTGTTAATTCCTGATTGTTACCTGTTATGTTCAGCCAGTCCTGTCTATTTAGTCTGCGTCTGAGTCAGTATTCCCCAGATCCGTCATTGTGATGTGCTGATGTTCGTCTCTGTCGACCCAGTTCTCGTCAATAAAACCCCTGTTCCCGACTTCTCGACTTCGCTGCCTTTCTGCCCGCTGGGTGAACCTAACACCTTTATTGTCCAACAGCTTATATAATCAATCAATCTGGTGAGTAATTAATTGGTCACCGTCCAGTGGGCTTTAGAGGTCATCCCAGTCATTTTTGCTATAGAATCTTGGTAGGGTTATAAGACTACGAACAACAACAAAAATAAATGCACTCTTTATGCTAAAAAACCTGCGATAGGGTGGCACCCCATCCTGTCTTATTCCATGCCTTGCGCCTCTAGCTTCAGGGATAGGCTTTGGCTGCCCATGACCCAAGCAGGATGGATGGATGGATGGAAGCTATGGAAATGTAATTACATAAAGTTGCATTGCAGACTTGGACTTATTGCTTACATGTATAAATTGGCATGATATGTTTTTTATGTTGGCCTAAATAGCCTGTTGTGACCATTGTGGATGCATGGGGCTAGTTTAACAATATAACTACAATTAATAATTATAATAATTACAGTCAAATAATTATTGATTGTAATATACTTTCATTATCTCTTAATAATCAGAGATTCCCTCATAAAACTCTCACATCACTTATGGTGGGCTATTATTTATAAATGATGTAAGCTTTATAGATGCAAACGGCATATGAATGCATGTTTACATGTTTAAATGCATGTTATAAATTCAGTTGGTTGTGATGCACAAGTAAATATAACTGCTGGCAATTATAACATACTCTAATCAGTATTTGATCATTTAAAATCGTGAATTTCTTGGCTTATCTAGAATACAGCTCTACAAAGTATAATTGCTTTCCCTATTAATTAGACAACACTTCCTTAGAATAATAAGAACTGCAGCAGTATGACTATCTACAGATATTTACAGAAAAGAAATGATTGTTCTTTTGAGAATGGAGTATTTTTATGGAAGGCATACACATGATTGACAGTGTAATGAATAATAAGTATTCCTTAATGATCATTAAATTGATGCTATACGGAAGCACTCAGAATTCACATGTGATAGCTTCCAAGACCTACTGCGGATCGGCAAAACCGCAAATTATAGTGAACCATCTGCAGACACCATATAGCATGATTTTCATGGGCTTACCCATGATAATTGATAAATTGCTTTGTTGTAATACTGTACACTCTTGAACAAAAAGATTCTGGCATTTTAGCCTAATTCTTAAGACATGAGAAAGCAATGAAAAATCATTATGCATCAATGGATGTTGGACAAATGAAAATCATGTTTTTATACCTCTTGGAGAATGACAGAACAATGAAAATCATGCTTTGATACACCTCAGAGAATGAAAGAACACATAAAATTATGCTTAAATACCCCTCGGAAAATGAAATGTGGAAATTATAGTGAACACAATATAACTGAAGCATATTTCCCTTGTAAATAGATTGGATTGAACAGGAACCTTCAAGGTGTAATCCATGTTTGCCTGATTACCCGGGGTACAAATATGAGGTGACACAGAGCCCAAATTCCCTTAATCATCAAACAACATGGGAAAGATATGGTCTCTTAAACATATAAACCAAATGAGGGAGAAGTATGTTGACCTTCATAAGTCAGGCAATCTGTATAAAAAATAGCTACTCACCATAAAATGCCTTTCTACCATTGGGGCAATTATAAAAATAAGTGGACAACAACTGGATCTGTTATGAACCTCCCTGGAAGAGGACCCAAGTTTATTTTTTCCCACATACAGTGAGGAGGGTCGTAAGAGAGGCAAATGATCCCCAAGGATGACTAAAATTATGCTTATATACCCCTCGGAAAATGAAGGACCGGTGAAAATCATGCTTTTATACCCCTCTGAGAATGACGGAACGATGAAAATTATGCTTTTATACTCCTTGGAAAATGATGGACCAATGAAATTTATGCTTCTACACCCCTCGGAAAATGATGGGCCAGTTAAAATCATGATTTTATACCTGTTGGAGAATCATAGAACAATGGAAAAACATACTGTGTTTTTTTTTTTTTGGACTGGGATGGACCGCTCTTACTGAAACCGTGGATAAAGGGGAACTCTAGTGGTTTTGGGGAGCACATACCAGTAATATAGAGATTTTGTGTCTAGACAGGTAAGTTAGAATACAAAATTTATATTATCTGTATCAGTGTCATGTGTTTTTTGTGAAGTATTGATGATTCCTCAGTAACTTTATTGTTTGATGTTCTTAGCTCCTTAACAAAAAGCAGATAATAGCACAAGATCCCACAATAGGAAAAAAATATGTGCAGATTCCGTAAGACATAAAAATAATATCTATGAAATTGTAGAGAATCAAATGCTTGAGCAACGGTATTGTAAATACTTACTGTAAATACAATAGGTTAAAAATGACTAGCTTGTCCATACATAAAACCATCCCTAGAATATTCATTTTAGCAGAAAAGTAGAATGGCCTTGCTGTTGTATTTGGGAGCCCAGTTCACATGTGCACAGGATTCCTGAAGCACATCTCTGTAATCAGGATGGAGCTGATAGCCTTGATATGAATGAACAATCACTCCATTTTCTGATGGGTTACTATTTAGATTAAATGTCTACATTAAAAGCCATTATTGACTCAGTGACGATCAAATTTTAACTCTGCTTGGTTTTGCTGTTAAATTTCTGAATAATAACAAACCAGGTCAATGCCTTATTGAATAAACAATATAGACCTCTTTATTGAAAATCGGTTCAATCACTCAATATACATTGAATGAGTATTCATGGTGGTGTGGGCTTTTTCCCAACAGCTGCCTTCTCGAAATGCTAATACAATGAGATGATCAGCAGTTATTTATGTCTGCACATTGCTCTTTAGGCCTGCCCCGTGTGTTCACGTCTCTCTGCATTTCATGAAATGATTACACTGTTCTTGGTACTCTCTTGATCATCATGCTCAGGTTTTGCAGGGAAAGGAACATTTGGTTTTGGGGAAAGGGCTTAAATAATGTATTAAAATTATGTAATTCAAATGGATTCTTTCCCTCTCTCCCTCTCATACACACAAGGATATTAACATTAAGGCAATATGAAAGTGAATCTGGATTCCCTTGTGTGCTGGCTCTGCTGCACAGGAAAGGTCAAACATAACCTCAATATGGTAAAATCCATGGGATCACAGGTTTGTGGAATATAAATAAGCCAGTTGTTTTGCAGACATCTTCCGTAAAGCGCCGAAACAGGCAGCAGCAGCCCTACTGTGGGTGATTTCGAAGCCTTGGTTTCCAGCTTTCGCTCATGTTGCTACACTGCTGTGCTATATGCATGCATTCCACCAATCAGCCTAATGACAGTGGTGCATATTTAAGGGTATGTGTTATAATGCTTGTGACATGCATCAACTATTATGGCTTTCCGATGCAGCATATGAGGTTACCTTCATAAATCATCATGGTCTTTGGAGTTAGTAAATGAGGCTAAAGGATTATGTTTAAATATAGAACTGTATCCGTTTAAATATACATCTGCAAATGCTTTAATGCATAAAACAAATGGTAACACTTTACATTAACTGCATCTTCATGATGCCTTTATAATGCATTTATAGAACATTCACAGAGCATTCATAATGCATTCACAGAAACTTCATAAGCTGTAAGTATACCTTGAAAAGATTTGTAAAAATCTACCATTTAGCCACATCCCACACTGAAAAAAATGAGAAAAACCCAATTTTTCATTAAAAAAAATTTGTTAAAAGAAAAACAAATCCTTCATCAAGGAATAATTATGTCTAACAAAATCACATGTGCCACGATTATTGGCACCCCTGGAAATTATAGTGAACACAATGTAACTGAAGCATATTTCCCCTGTAAATAGATTGGATTGAACAGGAACCTTCAAGTTGTAATCCATGATTGCCTGATTACCCGGGGTACAAATATGAGGTGACACAGAGCCCAAATTCCCTTAATCATCAATCAACATGGGAAAGATATGGTCTCTTAAACATATAAACCAAATGAGGGAGAAGTATGTTGACCTTTATAAGTCAGGCAATCTGTATAAAAAATAGCTACTCACCATAAAATGCCTTTCTACCATTGGGGCAATTATAAAAATAAGTGGACAACAACTGGATCTGTTACGAACCTCCCTGGAAGAGGACCCAAGTTTATTTTTCCCCACATACAGTGAGGAGGGTCGTAAGAGAGGCAAAAAATCCCCAAGGATGACTGCTAGTGAATTACAACTCAAAGTGAAATCTTGGGGTTACCACATTTCTGCAAAAACCATCAGACGGCACCTTCATGCTAACAGATTATTTAGAAGGTATGCCAGAAAAAAGGCCTTTTCTGTCAGTTAGCCACAAACATAAGTGCCTGGAGTTTGTGAAACACTACATCTTTGACTGGAACCATGGTCTCTTGTCTGAAGAAACAAAAATGGAGCTTTTTGGCAAAAAACATTCAAGGTGGGTTTGGCGTAAAAAGAAGGATGGCAATAATGAAAAGAGTCTTATCCCAACTATAAAATATGGTGAATGTTCTGTGATGTTCTAGGGCTGTTTTTCCTCCAAAGGCCCTGGAAACCTTGTTAGGTTACATGACACTATGGACTCCATGAAATACCAAGACATATCAAAATTTCAATCAAAAAACCAAAATTTGGCAATTAAAACTGGGCCGTTACTGGATCTGCTAACAGGACAGTGATCCTAAGCACACGTCCAAATCAACACAAAAATGGCTAGCTGACCACAGAACCAAGCTCCTGCCATAGTCACCTCAGTCCCCTGACCTGAACCCCACCGAAAACCTGTGGGCTGAGCTGAAGAGGAGAGTGCAGAAGAGAGGGCCTAGGACCCTGGGTGATCTGGAGAGATTCTGTAAAGAGGAATGGACTCTTTACAGAATGCCCTGCTGCCCTGCGGTCACCTTATAAAATGTTATAGGAGACTCAGTGCTGTTATAATGGCAGTGTATACTGGAGGTTTTACAGAGTATTAAAAGCAGGGGTGCCAACAATTGTGGCACATGTGTTTTGTTGAAAATAATTATTTCTTGATGAAGGAGTTGTTTTCCTTTCAATACATTTATTTTAATGAAAGGTTGGATATTTTTCCAGGGTGAGATGAAACTACTTCACCAAAAAGTGGCTTTTTTTCTAAACCTTTTTACAAATCTTTGCAAGGGATGCTAATAATTGTGGAGGGTGCTGTATGTTATTATCATATAATGTTTGCTATTGATGTATATCAAAGCTGTTAAGGTATGTTAGAATGTTAACATAAACTTACACGCTGCTTATGAATGTTCTATGAATGCATTTACATGTATTATGAAGGTGCACAATCAAACAATGAAGTTCTAAATTATGTATATGTCAAATTAATATAACCTTTAGTTAATGCTGGCGCGAAACTCCAAGCGTTTTCATCCAGTTTATAATTGCTTTTCGGAATTCGGAAGAACGCAAATAGCTTTGAAGTGTTTTTTTCCCTCAACATAACAATCTCAGTGAGTTAAATAAGCTCTAAAAGTGACTCATTTACATATGACATGATTTACGTATCTTCCGTAAACGCATAAAACTTTGTGGAGGAGAAGTCAGTGCAGATGAGTCATTAAATCCCCATTTAATCTGAAGTTGCTATGTCAGACGTATTGCACCGCCAAGCCAATGTTTATGCATAAGTCACATTTCAACCACTGCGGTCGTGGCGTCATTAACGAAAGGAAGCTGTATTAGGTTAAGAAGTCCATTACTCACAAGCTACGTGAAAGAATCATTTGCAAAGTTATGCAATTTATTTAAACGTGTAATGAATGCAGTTGTTAGAGTTTTAATTACCTTAAATTTATTTTTCGCAAAGAGTAATGGGATGTGGTAATGATACAGTACAAATATTACTTTTTTAAATATTTTGCATAAACGTCTAATATATGAAGAATATTTTCAAAGT
Source organism: Mormyrus hasselquistii (assembly GCA_026779605.1). Classification (NCBI taxonomy): domain Eukaryota; kingdom Metazoa; phylum Chordata; class Actinopteri; order Osteoglossiformes; family Mormyridae; genus Mormyrus; species Mormyrus hasselquistii. The sequence continues at coordinate 42,990 of JAODKE010006122.1, forward strand.
TGGATAATACTTTTACCAGCCAAGGGAAGATGGGAGGAAAAAAACACAATAGTTTAACATTTTAACTGGAAAGAGGAAGGAAAGTTAATTCTGAATTTAAACATTTGGTGCACAGGACTGGAGCAGCATGGTGACCTACTTGGGTAGCAATGTGGCCTGTTGTTCTAATCGCTCAACTGTTCTTTGTGCGTGAAGTTTGCATGTTCCCCCTGTTTCTGGGTTATCCAGTTTCTTCCAGACCAAAGATGTGCCGGGGAGTCGGGGAAATCAGCATCACTAAATTGTATCTACATGTATGTGCACTGTGGTAACACAATGTAGAAACTAGCATCTCACCAGTGTGAACTTTGGCCTTGTGCACTTTGCTGCCTGGATGATACAGAGATAAGAAAGCTGCAGGTTAGAGTCCAGATCTCATTTCCGTGCTCATTTCCAAAATCTGAATCATTACCAAAGTTCAGGTTTGAAAGCTGGGTGCAGGTAGATCAGGTGGAAAGAGTGTAGAGGGGCAGACAGTCGGAAATACCACAGAAATCCAACGCTTATTCTCAGACCACAACTCAAAAATGGGAAATGAAATGAAGAAGGTGAGTATGTGAGGTAAAAGGTAATGCTGGAGAATCTGTGGTCTGAGTCGGCCTGATGTACGGATAGTCTCCTGTTCTTAGTGCTGGACAATCTGTGGTTCAAGATGGCCTGACTTACAAATAGTCTCCAGGCCTTAGTGCTGGACAATCTGTGGTTCAAGATGGCCTGACTTACGAATAGTCTCCAGGCCTTAATACTGGAGAATCTGTGGTCTGAGATGGCCTGACTTACGGATAGTCTCCAGGCCTTAGTGCTGGAGGATCTGTGGTCTGAGATGGCCTGACTTACGGATAGTCTCCAGGCCTTGATGCTGGAGAATCTGTGGTCTGAGATGGCCTGACTTACAGATAGTTTCCAGGCCTACATGAGTGACCTTACTCGGGACAAGAACTCAGAAAATGGATGGATGATGCCCAGAATTTACATGGGTGTTTAGCAGTATGAGCAAAGCACCAAGATAGAAGTAAATAAACGCAACAAATGAATAAAATGTAACTCTCAGTGCAACTTTTGATGTTGGTTCAGCTCCAAGTTGTGTGATTTCATAGGGAGCTTGACCTTTGCAGCAATCCAATTCCACTGCTGCTAGATTCAGCAATCTGAACCTTAATAAGGATGAACAGCCCAATGCCCTAATAGTCCCCGTTGCAGAAACCCCTGCTCTGGGTTTTTTTAAATGTCGAATGTATCTAAAACCTGATTACTCATACGTCATCCAGTACCTAGTTGTGTGCTGTAGACCATTACTGGGTAAGGCCACAGGCTTTTACACTTGGCAAGGACAGGCTGTATAACCTAAATTTTCTTTACAAGCACATGAGCAATGAGCAGAAGAAGTACAAGCTGAAATACAGTTTTCCACTAGGCTTAAATTATTTACCACATAATATGGACAAAAACCTGTACCACTACTGAACAATTTAAGTGTGAAGATTCTGCACTTGCTTTTGAACAGTTTTGTATTCAACAACATCAAGTTTGCCATTCGATCTGGGGTGTGGGGTTGTGTAACAATAAAAAACATCTTAATTGAAAGTACATTTTGTTCTTGTCTGTGACAAGCATTTCCCTATCGGCAGCAGCCATATTTTACTCCATAGGTTGACAGAAAGTTCTTTGAGACACCCACTGAAACCTACTAAAATTGTGCAGAAAGGGGGGGGGGGACCTAAATGTGAATTCACGTTGGGTTCGGTGACATTTTTTGTCAGTCGGAATGACACCAAAGTGATACTGGCACTATTCTCGCTCTGATTCTCGGTCTGGACGGATTACCACCAAGAACGAGAGAGTGAATGAAGCCCATCAGTGATTCAATCTAGAATTGCTTTCAGGAGCATCTCCATCATTCATGAAATATTCAACATTGAAAAGCCGTTGCTCAGAATTAGCACCTGAGAGAAGTCCATGAATCATTCATGAGGTGCACTCAGAAAGGAATATCATAAACCATTTTGAAGAATATCCACGGTGGAAATCCAAGTGAAAATGAATACCCTGCCCTACAATGTGCTGGAATACATTCTAAGAATGAGCACTTTGGTTGCTCTTGTGATGGAAATTGTTCAAAGTTACTATAGCAAAATCGGTGTTACAATAATATTTTGAGAATTTACTTTTTGTGGCCTGGTGTGTTAAAGAGTTTTGACAACAGTATATTGAGAAGAGTGCTCACTTGACAGGAAATAAAAAAAACTGAGCTATCCGAAAGTCTCTCAGGAATAACAATCTCAGTTGACTCATAGCTTATTCTGAGACAAGCATCTTTCTACATTGTAGACTTCCATCGTACAGGACTGTAGGTATTGTTGCAAAATTTCTTTTGGGAGTTAGATCAGATCATTTTAAACTATCAGATGATTGTTTTTAAAAGGTAATATGGAAGTTTTTTTCTTCTTCTTTTGCAAACATTTCTTGTTATTGGGTCACAAAAAATATGGCTGTGGCACTCACACACCAGTGTCTCTATGTGGGTGTGTTACCTAATATCCATATGGCATGTGCTATATATAGATTCATTGTCTGTCCACGTTTGATGCGCCATTTTAATGTCAGTTTATTTTAGTTTGGTGTGCAGTTTGCCTCTACAGAAGACTTCATAAACATACTTATTAGGAACAGACTTGTTAAAGGTGCCATCACCACAGGGCGTAATGTAATTCACTGAATTTTAGTGAGAACATCTTCGTAGTGCTAATGAGCTCTATTAAAACCAGGTATTGCATCAGTGTCTCTTCGAAAATAAAATCACCTGCAGCCTCCCCATCGTTTGAAAGAATTTATTTTGAAAGCTGTTTCCTGGATATTGGACATTCCATGCATAAATATGAATTTTTAATATAGGCGGCACTTCTTCTACTTTTTGGGACATGATAGTTCACGAAATGAAGCAAAATCCCGAAAGAGTCTACCCTCCTGCAGGGAGTGCTGCGGGCGTCGGTGGGGGTGGAAATCAAAGGCTGGGGCCTTTTTGGACCAATCAACAGCTACCAATCCGGAGGGGCTGGACTCTATTTTACTCTGGAATTGCTCTGCGTGAGAGGCGTTGAGAAGGTATGGGGCTACTCATAGCTCCCCCAGGTCGGCAGCAGTAGATTGGACTTCACCCCAGTTAACGAGTGGGTTGCGGGCCAAGGCATCAAGCAGCACTTCAGAGTATCTACCCTTCTTGGGTGCGGTTCTAGAAGGCACCCTCTCTTGGAACTCCGCTGTTCTACTGGGAGATTTTAACACTCATATGGGGAATGACAGTGAAACCTGGTAGGGTGTGAATAGGAAGAACAGCCCTGCCTGATCTGAACCCGAGTGGTGGTCTGTCGTTGGACTAACTGTAGTTTCTTCATAAGAAACACCATGTTCCAACACAAGGGTGTCCATTAGTGCACTGGCACTAGAACATCGTAGGCTGTTGATAATCAGTATTGAAGTTGTCTTGAAGTTGGGGAAAGAGAGGAGCTGACCTACCAAATCCCCGCCCCGTGGCCAGGTGGATCAGGTGGTGGAGGAGAATACCAGACAGACCTGGTAGACTGAAACATATACAGTAGTGCGTGCTGGGAGAGTTTGGCACATCCCCCTGTTTGTACAGTAAGATCTCTAACTTGCACCTCCATGAGAACTTCTCATCCATCCCGAGGGAGTTAGGGGGTATTGAGCCTGAATGGGCCATGTTCCAAGTCTCCATTGCAGAGGCAGCTATGAGGAGTTGTGGCCATAAGGTTCTTGGTGCATGTTTTGGTGACAATCCCCAAAACAAGGCAACAAAGGTAGCTGTCAGGCTGAAGAAGGAGGTCATCCCAGCTTGGTTAACTTGTGGGACTCCACAAGTGAGAGAGCTGATAGGTACTGGTCTTTACAGTTTATAGAATTTCAAGTCACAGCCAAGAGGTGTTCAGTTTGGTGACCTCAGGATCGCATCTTTGCTTCTTGCAGAAGATGCAACCCTGCTGGTTTTGTCAGACTGTGACCTCCAGCATCTGACCGGGATGGTTTTCAACTGAAAAAGCTGGATTGCTCCTTCAAGGTTGGGGCTGAGTTACTGCCTCAAGTGGAGGAATTTAAGCATCTCAGGGTCTTATTAGGTAAGAATTCAGCAGGAGATTGATGGATGGATCAGCACAACATCAGCGTTTATGCAGATATTGTACTGTCTGTTGTGGTGAAGAGAGAGCAGAGCCAGAACGGGAAGCTGGTGATTTACAGGTTAATCTTCATTCCTACCCTCACCTATGGTTATGTGCTATGGGTAGTGGTCGAAAGGATAAAGAATGAGATTGCGGAGAGGAGCAGGGGAAATCAGCATCCGTCGCAGGGTGTCCGGGCTCAGCTTTAGAGATAGGGCGAGGGGCTCGGACATTCAGGAGGGGCTCAACGTAGCGCTGATGCTCCTCTGTATTAAAAGGAACCAGTTCAGGTGGTTTTAGGATGCCTCCTGGGTGGTGCTTTGGACATGTCCAACTGGGAGAAGACCCCGGGGCAGAGCCAGTACACGCTAGAGAGATCACACTGAGACATTAAAACGATGTCATTAGAGCTTGAGGGAATGGAGCATTAACTTAATAGGCACTGTAAATTCAGAAACAGGCACGGAAGTGCTATATTTCGACCTTTCCTCATTTGCAAGTCGATATGGGTAGAAAAAACAGTTATCTGCAAAATAATAAAGACAGACAAGTCCTGCAGACCACTAAAACAATGCTTGCTGAGCACGGTTTAGCCTGAGAGGTTTGCACACCAAAATCTACTTACTCAGGACAATTGTAGAACAAAATATGATGTCCCAGACTGCCCTAGGGAATATCAATACCTAATGTCAGAGCTTGTTGCTCTGTAATTCTCTGTCCTCCTGTACGCCCCCCTCCCATCACATTATTGCACAGCGAGCTGGAAAGAGGCTGCTGTAATGTGGGAGAATTACTGTCAATCCACTGATGTCAGTGAAGGGCTGCCATCCTCAAACTCTGCCATTCTCTTTTGCTGATAAGTTTTTGACAGGCTGCCATGTGCAAAATCACACAGAATCATCTTACATTCCCTGAAGGCAGCAGAGGACAGTGTCAATATCCTCCAGCCCGCATTTAGGCAGTTTGCAGACGTTCTGTTTCACGTTTCGTAATTGACATCATGAGAGATCCACAAGCAGGATTTATTTGAAAAAGTGATTAATTAATGGCGCTGTCATTGGCATAATGTCACAATCAAAATAAACATATATCACAGACAGTGTTTCTGTATTCAGTATAGACAATACTTGGCATAGTACTGCGTGAGGATTAGCGGTAGGGAGGGTAAGGAACATAAAGAAAATGACGTTTTGTGATTTTTCAATTTGCGATACCGTGTAGCTTTGCTATGAATCGGGATGAAGTCCAGCCCCCTCGCAGAGCGGTTAAATTGAGCATTTCACCTTGCTGGTCTCCTGCCAGAATCCCAGGACATTCATTTCAATGAATATATTTTCCTGCTCATAACTGCTTATAATCAGTCTTCTGCAGCATGGTTGGCAAGTTAAAATAAATCATACATACAAACAAAATTTCATCATCACATAATTCAGAATACTAAATTAGCAGCTGTGATTTTGAACAATAGTTTGCCTATTTGTTGTTTTTTATCCATTTTTTTAGAATGTACCTTAACAGTTTACTCATTGGGAGATTTTATCACAGTTTTACATGAAGCAAGACACTGACATAGTTTTTAATAAAGTCTTTATTTTGTATTGATTGAGACATACGCTATGGGTAATTTAGAGGTACCAGTTCCCCTAACCGCGATTTTGTTTTCTCTAACTATTTTTGATTGCAGAATCAGACCAGAGTTTGTTGAGCAAAGTCAAGCACATGAAAGCTCAACACATACAGTACAGAGCAGGGTGGGATTTGAACTCACACCCCTGAGTAGTGCTTTCCCCATTCGGAATCTTACATACAGAACTTGTCCAGAATTTGAACAGACCTAACTATAGAACCTACCTATACAATGATGCATTTGTACTATTGTCCATATTTTACAACTCAGACATCAAAACTATAAAATAACATACTGTAACTCACAAGGTGTAATAGAGCACGGTCTTTGTGTTTTGGCCACATAGCCAACACAAATGCATTCTGGTCAAATTGCCGATGTTTCATTTATGTTTTATGACTTTTTATGCTGTACAGGACGGCATAAATTTAGCTAAAATTGAAAAGCTTGTTTTTTATTGGAAGTTTTTAAAAAATTCAATTTGATCAAAAAGTCGTTAGCATGATCCATTGTATCTCATCCTTTTTGAATCAAAACAAAAAGTTACTCATAAACATTTACCCACTTTTTGCAATTAGAAAGACAGAAAAGGAGTTTAACTTTGTTAAATGATGTTTTGTGATTTTTTTTTTTCCCCGTCACTGTCCCACTTTAACTGCGTACCAATATCAACATCTGCCCTCCTGCAGACTCTAGCTCTTGCATGCTTCTCGCTACCATTCGACAGGGACAGTTCATGGGAGCTGACATGAATGCCAGAAAAATTAAGTCCAGTGTCACGGATGCTGGACTTTGCGGGTGTGTATCAACACTACCTACCCGTATGGATACTTCACAAAAAAAAAAAGATACTTTCTACAGAGCAAAGTGACACATCTGACAAGCCAACATCTGGTGGAGAGTGGATGCACTGGAGAAGACACAAATCTCCTTAGCAAAGAAAGCTGTAAAAAGCCACAAGAGGATCCATTTTCAGCCATAGCTTATCCACAAGATAAAAAAGAAAAAGAAAAACACCCACGGCCTTAAAAGGAGAATACACTGTAGAAATAAATCCAGTTCTTGGCAGCCTGGGCTACAAAGGTAAATGATACACAGTCCTAAAATGGCGAAATTAGGGCCACACATCTAGAACAAAATTAACAACATGAGGCTCCATGAATCTTCAGGAAAAGCTTTAAGCGATGGCAGGAAAGACCAAAGAGGTGATGGTAGCACAAACATGGGCACAGGCTGTGTATCTGTATACACCTGCAGTGATTCCCCCACTGAAGATCTCACACTGTGACTTCACCTCTATGCACCCTTTTCATTTTCGCAATTTTGTATCATATGCTATTTATTTTTATTGCACATGTGACGAGTTAATTATGTAATATGTTATGGGTCAATTGCCAGTTTGTAAAACCAATGGATTTGTAGTCATTTAAAAAATTAAAAGAATTTGTGATAAGATTAACAGAATCATACGGTTTTCGGAAAGAATTCATAAGATGTATTTAAAACCAGTAGGAAAATGACATTATGTTAAAAGGGTTAAAACTGATTAAAACTTTTGATGAATTCATTAATTGCACCGTTCTTTATTATTCACAGTTAAACTGTGATTTTATTATCCGTGGCCTGTAAAACAGTCTTGATCTGGTAGTCGGGAATAGATTGCTTTTGTCTCCACCCACATACCCAGGGGAGATTGTGGGGTTTTTTCCTGTAGGGGAGTTTGCGATATTTTCCTCTTTCGGGTAAATGCTCCAGCTGAAGAAACATCACTCTGTCTTTTTGTCATAAATTCTCCCCACTTTCAGGGGCGTAATACACAGGGGTTAAAATGATGAGCTGTTACTTACATTTCAGGTGGTGCCATGTACAACGTGTGGTCTACTGTTAAAATATTATTGCTCAAAGCTTCCTTTTTTATAAATATTGGAATGCAGAGGTGGATAGTTCAGGTCCAGAAAGTAAAAATCTGGACCACACAGTACTCAACTTTTTGGATGAAACAAAATCATGGTCTGGATTTTAACTTTTAGACCTGAACTATCCACTTCTGTTGCAATGGATATTTAAAATTCTTTAATCTTGCTTTGGTGCTCTTAAAGGTTGGAGGAATCACACCCTGATTCAATTATTCTTACATATCATAGAAAAAAATCTGAGTGTAGTGAAGACAAAATTATATGAGCTAGCTTTCAAGGTAATAGTATTTTCTTTTTGGCAAGTGCATGTACTGTGGTAACAGTGCTAGCTGATTGCATCCAGGCCTATAATTGTTCATATCTTCCATTACTGCTCTATCATTTGTGTTACACTCTGCATTGACGTGAACAGTCCCTCTGCAGAGTACACCTTTCACTCGACATATGCTCCATCCATATGCCTTCGAGGAATCGGATATGTCATCACAAATTTATTATCAAGTGCAAATTAAGGAAAAGGTCTGTGTTTTTTATCTGCTCATTTTCCGCCTTTTGGCAACAGATCAGAGGCTGATAGGTCATCATTGTCTTTTGGTGGACACAGAAATGCGTGACCTTGCTTTTCTGCTACTTTATTTAAGTTATTGCATCACTGTCGTTGCGGGCATATGTGAAATGGACAAAAGCTGGACATAACCAAACCAGTGCTAGAGATTTTAAGATTTTAGCTTGCATAAAAAAGGATAAATGCTAAAAAGGTTTAAACTACTTATTTTTAACAATCTCTGATAAGAATCTCTGATTGTTTTTGCATATATGAGTAATGAGTAAACGTTAAATTATATCAGCCAATGGCAGAAATATTATTCTGTAGACACTGTACTGTATGTGTAATATGACTTGCAAACAGGGTGATGATGAGAGAAAACAGTTCAGTTTTAGTCAATAAATTCAGTCCATTTTTTGAAGTTGTAATTATATACATATTAAACATGCCCATGTTTATAATTATTGAGTCAAATTAAGGACCAGATTAGATCATCACAAAGAAAGCAAATACTGCGAAGTGCTCAGACAATTTTGATATGTTGATATTTTCTTGTAAATAATAAATCCTGTGAAATGCAGCTATTATAATGGTTGCCCATAGAGTACCCATGGTAAGGATGGTCTTAACATGCTATAATATTTTTGGGTGCTGCTTTACCAGAAATACTGCTCTGAAGATTAGCTATTAAATGCATCTAAAAGACATTTGAGAATAAGTCTAATCAAACACAACTACTAAAAATGAAACGGTCGATCCAAATGGAAAATGAGCAGTGTGTGTGCTGGCATTTTTCGAAGGGTTTGTGTACCGGAATGAACAGTGAAATGCAGTACAGTTGGAGCACTGCAGTCAGAATTCAAGAACCATATGCACCGCAAACCGAAACGAAGCAGCCAAGCTAACATGAAAGCCATAAATCCCCGAGCTGAGTGGAAACACAAAGGTGCAATGTAGCATAGCTTTCGTTTTTAACTCTAAAGCTCGTCCTAATCCTCCTTTTTCTCCCTCAAGTCCTGCCCCCACCCCAGTCTTAAAGGGGGCCCTCACTGAACCTGAATGGCATTAATTACCTCCTATTATGAGGGTTCAGATGAAAGGAACATGGCACTTTGCCACTATGACTTGGTAGCTGGAGACAAAGGGAGGCTATGGATTGTTGGCAAGCCTTGCTGACTTCAAACTGAGATAAGAGGGGTTTTACACAATGGCTGTTAATTTTTTAGTTAACCTCCAGAGTTTATAATTCCAGAAGGCTGATCTGCTCCCCTTTTGTTTGGCCTCTCCATGCTATGTATAAGCAGCAGTACTTTTAATTGAAGTTATAGTGTGTACTACTTGCCTTGCTGGGGCGGG
>JAODKE010006128.1:0-27407 GCA_026779605.1 Mormyrus hasselquistii
TCAATATGCCCCTAAATCTCAAATCCATACAGGCAGTGCCGCGGAAGACACTTTACCCTGACATCAGAGCCCTCATCACAAAAACGAGCCAATAACTGATGATCCTCTGCCAATAAACAAGCCAATAATTGACCCACAGATCGGTATTACGGGTAAATAACCATTTTAAGCTAAATAAATAAATCAATTAAATAAGATTACTTTAGGACACTTCCCACAGGTACATTTTACATGCTGGTGCTGTATGGTGTGACATAGCATACATGTTCCACAGCCATTTTAACCATGCTTTTATTATTCTCCACTGTTTTCAATCTGTACCTGCAGGCTCATATACAAAAGCAAGGGACAGTAGCCCAGATCTCTATGTAAACTAGAAACGGGGCGCATGGGAGAGCAGTTGAGGAAGGAACATCTTGCAGGGCACCGCTGGGGTTAGCAGAACATGTGCAGGTACATGTACGATCACACTAGTCTTTGCTCTTTCACCTGCTGTCTCGTCCTCTTGCCGTTCCTCTACCTGTCACCCCTGTCTTAGTGATTTACATATGAGGGAAATGATACAAGTCCCACTATTTTACATACCAATTTTAAATCATATTTTATTTATGAACACTATGTTATTTAATCGTCTTGATTGTCCGTGATTGTTTTGCACAGCACCGCAAATAAAATTCCATCCATCCATCCATCCATCCATCCATTATCTATAACCACTTGCCCTAGCTGGGTCGTGGAGGACCAGAGCCTATTCTGGAAGCTATGGGCACAAGACAGGGAATAACTGATAAAGGGAACCAAATCCATTGCAGGGCACACACACCATTGACACACCCAAACTGGTATTAAATACTCTGAAAATTATGAAAAAAGCTTTAAATACAAGGCAAATGTTTTCCAGTTAAGACTTTTCAATGTTTGGATCCTCCCCCCAAAAAAGATCAAGCAGTTTAAACTATGTGTGTGTGTTTGTGTGTGTGAGGAAATATCAGGGTAGTATAACTTAAAGCCTTTTTACAAAGTAAGTTTTACCGACCGCCTGTCTCTTTCCTAAACATACACTTTGCTGCTATATTTCAAATCGTGGCTTTCCCGCTCCTCTACCCAAGCTTACTCCAAGCAGAGCCACATCAGTTACAGATCAGACAAGACTCCAGTGGGAAAATGGCCAACCTCAGACCGTTATTTACCCCCAGACCGAAAATAATGGCTCCTATTGCTTTCTGGTTTCTACAGAAAACAGACATTAAGATAAAGAGAAGAATAAATTATAAACTCTTGGCCCATTTAGTAAAATTCTTCAATATAAAGGCAGTGCTTTTTAAACCAAGTTAGAACAAATTAAAACATAACGGAAATACCGCAGTATATTTCAAAACCATATTCAATTGTTGCAAAATTTCACCCCCAGCCTGATGTTCTCAAAGAAGGCTGGTTAACTGCTAATGAATCTATTCAGAAACAGAAACATTTCACAGGAGTAATTAGGTCTGTTATAATTGAAAGACATTCTGACATAAATCACACTTGGAAAGGAATGTTTTGTTATATTCTAATTGGCTTTTAAACCACCGATCTGAAATTATTTGTGGAGATATTACATGCAGTGATTAACAATAGCCCTGGGCATTTTTCCTTTTTAATAAACTGTTGTGGAAAGGAGGACAATATCATGCTGAGACAAATGAACAGCACCCCCTGCTGATGGGCAGTGGAATTGGCTTAGCAGACTCAGGGAATTAAATCGTTCCAAAAAGTGATGGAGGAATATTAATATTATGAATAGAAATTATAATTAATGCTCTCATTTATAACAGCAAACGGCTGTATAGTAGTGGAGATTAACAGAATAAGAGAACAGATTACTTAAAAGAAAGAGTGCATTAGTCAAAATAAAAATAAGGGACTTTAATACAACCACCTTTAAGTAGGAAGAAGGGTCTTTCATAGGGGTTAACTAGCTGCTGTTTAGTTTTTAATCAGTTTTCACTGAGGTAGCAAAAGACTTTAGACCTGCAATATAGCATATAAAACTCAAATACTAAATATATTTATCATAAACTCCAGTGAAGCACCTCTTGGTTGCATGCATACATGTTTCTAGTATAAAAATATAAAACAGGACTTTTCAGAATTAAGACTTTTAATGACAAGCCCCTGTGAATGTGACCCTTTATACTCAACTGGTTGGTTGAAACAAAAGCTTGGTGTGGATTTCTACTTTCTGAACCTGAACTTTCCATTTCTGACTGTAACCATGTGCTAGATAAGTATTTGGAAGCTGCACGGATGGGCATACAAGGAGGTATTTAAAAAAAGAAAAAACTGAAAACATCTCAACCTGCAATTACAAAATGCAACTGAGCAAGCAGGCGTCAGCATACAGCTGCTGGACACTACAAAATGGAATGAGCTCCTCAGCACACAGCTTACACATCCAAATCGAGACAACCCAACCCAACACTGGTCCCCAGCCTGAACCAATTCCTGCTCACCTGTCACCTCCCTGACCACTGTAGGGGGACAAAAAAAGTGAGTTGGTGACAGAGCTCTCTGACAATTTTTTTTTTTTTTTTTGCAAAGATGTTATAAAATACTTTAATCGCATACTTAAATTTACTTTATTCAGTGTACTGTTGTCAAGGACTAGTAAGGTGTCTTGGCTAGGCCCAAGTGTAGCTAGGCTAAGCTTTCGAGGTACAAGTGTAAGCAGTAGTGGAGCAAGAACTGCACACCATCTGACAAATGAAGAAAGGACCTAAGACGACAACCGTTCAAATCTGTAGGACGTGCAACATTAAGCACATTCAGGTAATATGCAGCGCTGTAGGCTAGTAGGTGTCCCTGGAGCAGATGGGTCTCACATATAATACAGATATAAACTGATGGTTGACTAAAGCATTCAATTTCAATGTCTTAATGACTTGTGAGAACAGGAGGTACCCAGGAAATGTTCACACAAATGTTTGGGATAAGCAAGGCTGAACAAAACTGAACAGAACTAAGTCAGAGACAGAAAGGGTACACTTGGGGGTTGCTTTCCAGGGTGGAGTCAGAGCTGGCAGCCAAAATTATAAAAGCCAAATGTTATTGAATCCAGGTTAACCGCGCATAGATCCAGGCTAGATCCATAATATTCACCCATAATAAGTTACTGCCAGGCTTAAGGCTATGTATTACTTATCTATTACTTATATTCACTCGCCTTGATCCAAATGAATACAAACAGGCTTTATATGGTGAGAAGAATTTGCCACAGGGTTTGGTTTTCTGGATAAAGAAAAGCCAGACATGGTCTCTTGTTACCCTTCACCATATATTTAACTGCAGGACACAGTGTATGCTGAGAAAAAAAACATTACTCTCTCTTCCTGACATGCCTTCATCAACATCCTTAAATTAACTAATGAAAAAGCCCCTTCTTCAGTGAGTTATTGTAGCTTGCTGGTCTCCTTGTGTAGCTTGACCACAAGCAAAATTTACAACAAAATATACAGAGGGATCATGCAATCATTTCAGAATCATTGTTTGTTTGTGCTGTTGTTGTTATGGATCCCAGGGACTCGCCCTCGCTCCACATCTGGATCCACTTGACCAAACGACTGGTTTCACTGCTTCTTTTGCACGTTTCTGTGGAACAGCACTCATTTGGGCTCGGGAGTCCAGTGTTCTGGAGTAAGGAGCAAATCAGACAGCACGTAAAGCTGCAGCAAGGCACTGCTGCATACTATAGTGTCACCGGGGACCTTCTCAGAGACAGCAGAGGGAACGAGGTTACCACGGCCAGTCTCCGAAAGAGCCTCGGGCTCGACTACGACTGGAAATGACTCCATAGTGGAGAGTCACCCAGGGACAGAGAGACAGTCACACAAACAAGTAATCACATGTGTTGTGGGGCAAGCCTTCACATGAGCTCACCCCTTTCAAAAGCCTCACGCCAAATTATTCCCGTTTCAGAAGTGTCCTCTGTCCAATGGTTGGATGCTGAATGAAGATAGGTCTTAGGGAAGTTTATTGCTCCAGTTCCATTATATATCTGCACCAAAAACCCAACCACAAATGTCTGCAGTGTTTCAAGACATTTCAAGTCACCTTGACTGCTTGTTTGCTTCTGTTCAAGATATTTCTACCATGATGTACTTGCTAGAAGCTGAATGAGACAAGTGGAAAATATCCCTTTTGTATATATCACCGACACTTATAAATCACAGCACAGCTAGGATGACAGGGTCAGGCAAGTGTAGCGAAGGACAATGTAAGAGATCCAGGCTTCCTTCAAGGTCTGCAGAAGGTTCTCTGCACCAGGTGTTGCAGTCAGGTAAACTCCAGGTGGTGGAAGACCAGAAGTATTTATGAATATTACTCAAATGTAGTAGAGGCTAACATTCCACTTTCCACATAAAAAATCTGAAATAACACTTTTGAGTCTTTGGCAACCATGACAAAATCCACACAACACTCTTACCTCCAATACGTAACTATCAATTTTTGGGGAGAAAAAAAAAAGGATAAAAATTTGACAGATTGATATAAACTACACAATCAAAAAAGCAAAGTATCACTGATCAAAGAGTATTTAATTTTACTCAGTTTCTACACTGAAAAGGTCTTAGTTAACCTGCAGCACAAATTAAGCAGCGTGGAAATGACGGCCTGTTTCCATCAGTCACCGACAGCACAATGCATATGCTTGACTCGAATGATCTCCCTGCTAATTTTTAAGAGGAGTGTTTAAGTCCATAAAACAGCTGGAAAGCAGCCTCCTAGGTTTCATGTCCAACCAATAACAGCACAATTAATTAACATATCCATGCCTATTGTAGATGATTAAATGTCAACAGAATGCTGGATCTTCTTTGCAATGCTTGAAACTCAGTGGATACCATGCAAGTCATTCCAAGTTGATATTTTTAAATGCCATCCCATGGTGCTTTTTATAAATAGCTCTGGCTGTGGACACTGAGAGGCCGGCCACTTAAGTAATGTTTGACAGGCCTAAATATCGATTGCTATGTCACTTACAGCTTGAGTGGAACTTGAGTCTTCTGCTCTATGTCTGGTATTCATCCACGCCCTGCAGTGGGCACACAACCGGACTACAAGTAGACATACCTGTATAGGATCCCTAAATCTCAACCACACCTTCTGGCTGCATCACTATAACTAACTGAAGTTTCCCCTGCTCAGCAAGACCAGGCCTCTTGTTCTGTATCCTATCCGCAGTTCCCTCACTCTTGGATGAACTTCTCACATCTCGGCCAAGTCAAAATCAGCCCAATATGTAAAAACACCTATTCTTAATAGATTTCAGGGACACAGATATGAGCTCCTTCATGGAATCATGCACAAACCTGGATGAAAAACAAGAGAGAATATATTTTTATTGTCAACTTTTATCGTTTTACTGTTATATATGTAAAACAAGCAATCGGGAATAGATGTCTGGGGGTCAGCCTCCACAAATTGGAGTAGGCCCAACTTCAGACTTGATAAGACAGCTGCCTCAAAGCCTGACTAGGGAGTTAAGCTTAGAGGAGGCTTTAATCAGGGGGCTGTGGCAAAACTATGAGCTGATTCATGAAGCAAGCTTTGTGCAGGGAGACCGGTAGATACTGACCCATCTCTCTTTCCAGTAACTATGTGATAAAGCCCCATGATAATAGACATGGTTTACATTTTCCCCTAAAAATAGGAGAACCATTATATGGTCAGAAGAAGCAAAACTGAGACATAGTGTAACATAAAAAAAAGTTTCACTAATGGATGACTGTTGTTACTGGCTACACTCCCTAGCCTCGCATACCAACAAAGAATAGCAAGAGATAACATCATACTGTAGACTTGAGCCATTCATTATTCCTGCAGTAGGAGTTTTCCTGAAATATAAAATCCACCAGTACAGGTTCTATGCCACGCATATTTATTTTCTCAACATCTGGGTGACACATTTCAGTTTAGGTCAGGTGTGGTTTTCAAAAATCCACTCAACATCTTACTTGAGTAGGGAGTCTGCATTCTTTTGCCTTCCCAGCAAGCAAGCGACTGTTCAGAAGTCAGATCTAAGAGCTAGAACCACTTTCACAGCCCGACACTCGGTGTGAAATGCCATTAGAATGCCAACGGGGATGAAGCCAAAAGACACTTGATAGTCATTAGTATTCATAACACAATCCACACTCCACTCCCAACTCTAATAATCAAGTATCACTTTGGAACAAGGACAAAGATTTTAACGTATCAATGAAGCCTAGAATATTTAAAAAAAAACCCACTAGGAACAAATATGGACCAGTTTGTTCCCCGATTATTATTTTCGACCTTAACAACAAACTAAGTGACATGGAAACCTAACTCTCCATCAGTCACCGACAACAGAAGCCACACACTTTATTAAACTGATCTTTATGCTAATTTTTATGTGGAGAGCTATTTTTTTATCTAATCTCTGTGGGGGACTAAGTAGAAGGTCTTCCATGAATGAAGGACAGAAAAACTACACATCGATGGACGCCTAAACGCGTCAGTCTACCTAACAAGAGGATTGGTGCAGATATCAAAGAAACCAACATTTTGCATACAGTGCAACATTTTGAAGTTTTAGGATTTAACTGGGATAAATGACATGTATGGTTTTCATTTCAGAAATCTGCACGAGTCCTTTGTTCCTGTCGTTACAATATTTTTAGAACATTATCTTTATCTGTACTGTAGGCTAACTGCCAATTGAGCCTTTTGCATTGATTAGGAACTTGTGATTTAAAGTCATATTACACCTATCATATTCTACATTACCTTGTGAAGCAAACCTGTACAAACCAGGACATCTAAGACAACACGATACTTCCCTTCAAAAAATTCCCTGAAGAAAATTATACATTACTGGCCATTCCCAATGAATGCATGTTGCATCGTAGTCCTGGGGGAATATTATTTAATGCCACTGTATACTTGTATATTGATGGTAAAGACAGCAAAATCCATTTGACTTGTACCAGAGATAACAAAGAGCATGAATTAATTTTTAATGCAGAATCAGATTCTGCGTAATCACATGTCATGTTATTAGTTAATCCACATAAAAATATATGAACAGCTCATGGGAGTTTTACTTACAACAAAAAATGTTCTGAAGGCAGAGGGGAAAATAATTGGTTGTCTCTCTGAACCAAAAGAGGTGGGTATAAGCAACTAAAGTACATGGGACCAAGACATCCGATTGGTCGATCCCACCCCTTACAACCTCTACAATCTGATTAGTTATCGCTCTGAACCAATCATTTTCCATTCTGCCCTCAGAACATTTTTGTGCAAGTAAACCTCCCACGAGTGCATGAACACCATCCCCAAAATACTATACCTCTCAGTTTTTAGGTCTTGTGACTCGAGCAAAGCCAACATACTGTTCCAAAGATCATACGTTACAAAACAAACCCCAGGATCCTGTTAGGAGAATCCCCAGTTAAGCCTGAAGATGCCACGGGACATGCTAATGTTGCAAAACCAAACTATCTACGGTTCATTAAACCATGACGGAATGCTTGCCAGAGACTAACAGGGCTGTAACTAATTTCTTCAAGTTGAAGAAGAAAGATTTGACATGTCACAGTCTGCAGAATGTGTATGGTCACAATTTAAGCAATTTAGACAGTAATACTACAAAAATCAAGCCACAAGCTCATTCCCGAACAGCAACACAGCATTAGAAACGGTGGTTGTTTCTGCTGTCAGCAGGGGTATTATAGTACAGTCTTGTCACAGAAAGGCTCATCCAGTTCTACCTTTACGAAAACCATTTACCTTGGTAAAGCTACCAGGGAAGGATGCTCCTCAATAAAAAAAAGTCAATGAAACAAGCTGAGGAATGTAATGTGATCCTGGATTTCATGACAGCAGTGTCACCACATCCCCCTGTGTGGAGGGCGGCAGCCCGGTCCATCTCTCCCAGTAGAGGAGCAATGCGACCCAGTACCACACCTCAAACAGACACCAGATCACACACTCAAGATGGGGAACCACGACACTCATAGGAGACATATATTAAGGGGCTAAGCCAGTGCTGAGGGATCACGTGACCACAATGGTGCGGAAACACAAGCATCTCGAAAGGTGACACCAGACCAAAACACACAATCGAACCTTCAACACATTAGAAAGTTTTTTCTTCTTTTCCCTGTTAAGTAACCACTGGTGCTGGTTACAAAAAACAGAAATTTTCTTTAACAAAAACCTCTTAATTCAACATTAGGTATTAATGACTGTTTATGAGGAGTTAACACCATAAGCCAACAGTCATGAAGAGCAACTTCTCCATTTGCCGATACACGCTGCGCTACACACTGAAGCAACACGGATTCCCAAGTATAAGTTGGAAAAACTGCACTCAGAGCATGGCACTGGAGAGCCGTCCTTCTCTCACACACAGCTGGAGATGTTCTTTGTGACTAAAACTTTGGCTCAGTCACCAGGAGCCAACCCCCCTCCCCAAGCTGGTGAATGGCAAGAAAACAAAGAAAACCGCGAAATGGGGTCATGGGTGGACCAGGAGTGCGACAAGGAACAAACTCACTTTCCATGCACGGACTAAGCATTTTTCCTCCACGTCTTCAGAATTAGCTGTATTTTCTGCCCCCTTTCCCACTTTTTCCTGAAATCTCATTAGGTCATGAATTGGACTCAGCGTTTCAACAGCCTCCTACCTTTCAGGCAGAACATAGCGTCTTTCCAGCCCCCCAGAGTGGAAAACGAGTAGCGGACAAGGTCCTGTCGAACCCCCCTGCACTCTCTCTCTCACGCTCGTTCTCTCTTTTCAGACACAGTAGCTTCTCGCGTTCCACGTTCCGGGTTCTAACATCCTAGCAGTGCTTGCAAGCCCCCCCCCCGTTTTACTGCGGCGAGCAGCCAAGATCATGTGCTGAAGGAAGTTGCTGCCCAATCCATTCGCTACAATTCTGTCCACTACACATGGTGACATGCACCCCCCACACAAGGAATGGGTTGCTGGAAGGGGGGGGGGGGGGGGGGGGGGGGGGGGAAACCCCAGCCTTCCCCGGGCAAAAATCCCCAAGAAAACATCACCCCCCCCCTGGGCCAAGGCCCCTATTGGCAACAATACAGCCTGATTAGGTGTGGTTTACCGCAGTCAGTTGTGAACAAGAAAGATTTTTAAAATTAATCAATAAATAAATAAATTTAATTTAAAACACCAAGCAAGCATGCCATCCCCATCACTGTTGTTAAGTTTGAAGTTACAAGATTTTTTTCTTACCACACCTTAGTAATAAATTATGTTATTATTCAGTTTCAGACTTGGACAGAGCTACAAATGGAAAACAGAAATATCACAGTGAGGTCCATCATTCAAATAAAATGCTTAATTAAAAAAGCAACCGGTGTGTATTATTCCCAACAGAAGGGTAGAAATGAGAGGGAAAGACAGACAAAGAATGAAGTTAAAAAAAAGAGAGAGACGATTTTCATGCATTGGTAAAGCGCAGTAGTAGAAATATGTAAATAACTTTGATCACTTACAAGTTCTCAAGTTTCTGGATTCACAGACATTATAGAGTCACAGACATTATAAAGTGAAACTGAGAATTCGTTTCTTTATATCAGGCTCCGTATCCAAGAAAAACTACTGAAACATAAATGGGTAAGCTGAAAACTCAGTTAAATTTATAATTTAAAGATTCTCAAACTTGACATTTATTAGAGGGATGGAGAAAAACGCAAATTGTAACCTGTTAAGGTTTTAAACACTTTGAAGAGCTCATAAAACCGTCCATTAAAGAAAAGGGCAAATAATTTCGTTTCTGTGAAATAAGCAGTTACGTTTTCTCGGTTTGAACCTAACCAGTTTAACCAGCCTTATATGATGTCTAAATGACCCCGGCTAAACTTAATTTGCGATCGGCACAACCGATTGTGCATTTTAACAAAAGGCTCCCCATAACGGAAATGAGGAGCCGCTGGATTTGAGCGCATCTCCTCTCCGATCGTCCTGGCTGTTTCTAATCAGTGGATTATGTACTTTACGGGACACTCCTGCTGCACTCCCAGGCAACCGACAGGCACTTCCCCACAGCCAGCTGCGCAAATTGGATTTAGCATGGTAAAGCATTGTGCTGTTATATATCGGAGGCCTGGCATAAGGTTTTATTCGTACCCCAATTTGTTTGTCGTATTCTGGAGACCTATTACCGCGAGGGGAAACGGGACGCATCCAAGCTCACCGTTTACTTTGCTGGAACAAAAGCGACGGCAGGGTTTAACATTAGGGCAGTAAACTATCCCTAAATAATCACTAGGTTGTTTAGAGGCTGTTTTCCTTTCAGTGCTTCGGTCTCATATTTTCAGTCCCATTGTTATAGTATCGTGGTGTAACTAATCTGTAAAACTTCGGCAATACAAATCGCCCTTAGTCAGGACGTCTTGCCAGCCAAATACAGTTAAACAGCCAGCTGTGTATCCAAATCCGATGCATTTTTTTCTGGATGCCGGGATTAAGCAGTTGTGTAGTTCTCAGTGCAGCACTTTTTTTTTTTTTTTTTTTTAAAGTTTTGCCCAGACGAAATTTCCCAGGTTGTTCCCAGATGTGTACAAGAGGACTCAAACCTCACGACTTCAAGGATGTTAATGCAGACTGAACAGAACTGCAAAACCCTAATTCTTCCATATGATACCTGGGCTCAAGGCAATGGTCGTCTCCCAACCAGATCTCAGACTGATAGCAACAGTTATGATGTCAGCCTGCCCACACCATAAATACTCAGGTCAGGTGACCCCTCCTGGGACTTACCTTTTTGATGCAGGGGGGCATATGCGCAGTCCACACCCACTTCCGTGGGCCCAGGGGCATGCCGTGGAGGCCTGAATGCATTCAGCCAGCTGACGGCGTGACTTAAAGGGGCCACCCTTTCCCGCTGTTCCTTCTGGAATGATTCGGAGTTCCTCTCCCTTCTCATCCCCGCTCAGACTCAAAGGCAGGTGCGAAGACTGATCAAGGGAATCCCTGTCTGACCGTTAAATCAGAGGCCAAAAATAGTACACTGTACTGCTACACCAGGATGCACTAATGTACTATTCTAATACACTGTCCTGCTACACCAGGATGCACTAATGTACTATTCTAATACACTGTCCTGCTACGCCAGGATGCACTAACGTACTATTCTAATACACTGTCCTGCTACACCAGGATGCACATTAACTACACCTCTCTGGTCTAAACGGTTAACAAAGAGGATATTCATACACACATATTTTACCAAGATGAATTCTTTTGCATTGCAGTTAAATATAACGGCTCTCCCACGATTATTTCCATTTTCTGTCAGATGCAGTGAAACACCACACACTTCACGCCTCTGCTGGTTTCTTCTCCCACTAGATGCAGAACGCTTTCAGAGCTCCAAAGACCACAAGTTAGTGTTCCAACTGTGCATTTTGAGTCTAAACTTGTCCATAAACGACAAACTCAGTACCTTGGACTCCTGTCTCCCTTCACCTGTAGCCTGGTTTTACTCCACTGCTCCTGAAGTCTGTATTTAGACAGTGACAGGCCAGGTCTGCTGGAGAGTAGAGTCAGGTCTGTTGCACTCCCTGATCCACATCTTGTGTGTCTGGAAGTCAAAGGAGCAACAATCCCTGTCTCACCCTGTAGGAAGTCTGGGAAAACCAAGCCTCTTCTTTCTTACTCTTATGCTCTGTTTACAAACAAGTGGCAAATGCTACTTTTGCTACTTGACAAAGATGACTGTTGTGTTAGGATTGTGAGCCGTGTACTGAAAAGCAACTCCCCTCTCTCTCTCTCGCTCTCTCACTCACTCCTTATTCACCCTGTCCCTCCCCTGTCCACAAGGATGGCAGCTGCGACTATAATCTCCTCCTCTCGCTAAGACATTCCTTTTCTCACTCTCTTCAGGTGACTGACCACAAAATTTTACATTGCTGTGAAAGGATGGTGACACTCATGGGCGGAATGGAGCTTTACCCACACCGGCCTTGAGCTGACAGTCTGTCCGGAGAATTAAAATATACAACACAGAAACTTTATTCAGAGTTATGTGTGTTTTCGTCTGTCCCGTCTTGCTCTCCGTGAGACACACAGACTGGTGAAAGCAAGTTCCGGGGTCGCAGTGCAAGAGTCAACCAGCATGCAAAACCTGCACAGTCCCATGAGAGAGAATAAGCAGGCGCTTCAGTTTCGCTATTAATTTAAAGGACTTTGGGATTGTAATGCTTCAGCAATTCCGCTGGTTGCGGAATACATGCTTCAAAGCCAAAAACAGCTTCAAAAACAACTTATTCTTCAATGCTGGTGCTTGGACCCGTAATAAACTGATTTATTAAGTGTGAATTACAGGCGTGTCGGGAAGTTTTTCGTGAAAAGTGTGGGTGGGAATAAAGAAAAAAAAAAGATTTAACCAGGTAACTTACAAAACAAAAGCAGAGCAAGAAAAGGCTGAAGGGAGCAAACATGGTTATGGGAGGCGATTATAGTGAGTGACAAATGGATCAAATGGAAAACATATAGGCCTAAAAATCCATGTCATCATTCCCTGTGGATCATCATCATTGCAAACCTATAGACATAATGGATGTCTGTGATGCAATCATGTTAAATATATGGTCGCGTGATTACGTATGGTTTATGTAAGTGCATTTAAAAACGTATAATGCACGACTTGGAGTGCATTAACCCGCTTACACCACGGTCACTATTACATTATGTTCACATTTACGAGCTTAAAAGGCATCGACTGGCACTACTTTCTTCCGCCAATGATTAAACACTTCAATCTAGTTTCCGTTAATTTTAAGTTGTGCTCTACTTCTGGAATTTTAAGTAACGCGAGTTAGAATTAAAGATTATAACAGTGTATTGATTTACTACTGTGATTTGCCTGCCTGAGCATTCTGACCAATCGAATTTGGGAATTCAACAGTGTCACAATATAATGAATATAAAAAACTGGAAAATCCAAAGAAGCGAAGTAAATAAAATAAGAGTGGAAATAATATTTCATACTATTTAAAATAATATTTTAATAAAATAAACCCAGCCCAATCTCTTTCACTCTTGCCATATTGGTCTCCCCTATTAGTAACGTCCCTCAGGGATGGAGACTTGTAGCTCCCCCGCTTTCGTCACTCAGCTGAATATAAAGACCTCCACCCAAATGGCACAGCCTAAGTCTAACCTAACTATTGCACATTATACATCATTCAAAGTGCAGCTTCTGTTTACAGATGGAGAGATTAATGACAAAGGAGTGGACTGGGCAGCTACTTCTGGGAGGAAATATTCAGAATATAGCTGAAACATGCAGATTGTAGAAGAAAGATAAACTATTGTGTAAATATAAAGTGCTAGTGATTTTTTTCTGATTCCCTGTTGTAAGGTCTTGTGATGGTTGGCCACCAATGTGAAGCGGTTGGAAAAAACCTTAAAAATAACAGTAGGCTAAATGAGGAAGCTGTGGTTTACTGATTATCTTGCGGACAAGCTATAGGTCTGAAAATCATATGTAATGAAAGGCCTACTTTGTACAGTTAATGATGCATATTTAAGCAAATAACAACTGTCAATGAACTTTCATTCACAGACCAGTGAGATCACGTTTTAAAATCTCCCAGGTGTTTCACTCTTTCTGTAATTTCTATTCTAAATGAAGATATAATCAAGACTGTAATGAATCAATACATTTCACTGTGTGGTGTACCTGTATAACTATGCATGTGACAAATAAAGGCTCTTGAATCTTGATAATCAGTTCTCACGGCTAGTTTGCTTGCTTGACATTGAAGGCTATAGACAGAACTCAAAAACAGCTTCTAACCAAAGTCTCACAGCCTTTTTGGCCAAATTCAGTTCGTATCTCGCCCAACAATTCATTGCAAGAAAACAAATTCAGTCACCAAACTACTAAACCTTCAAAGATGAATATCATGAATGAATCACAAGATGGAAAAACAAGAAACTTTAGTTAAAATCATTGATTTGCATTAACATTTATTTAACTACAACACGCATCACTCCGGAAACACTGACCTAAGTAATAATAAAAAAGTATCTCTGAAAATATTTTCAGAGAGTTCTAGAAACTATATGGAACGTCAGGGGTGCGGCTGAATGTGAAACCATATCCATTTGTTCCTCTTGTGAAATGCACCAAGCGTGGGTAAAAATCAATAATATCATTTTCCAGACACTTCAATCATAATTTCATCTAAAAGGAGGGAAAAATCAGCAGCGACTACATGATCTATTAAGGAAATCGAAAAGGAAATGATCTGAAGGAGTCAACCAACAAATCACCATTAAAATCACAGCACCGGTATCACGGTGCCTTTTACCGCCAGAATCGCAGTTTGTCTGTTTATCCAGCTGACTGTGTTGGCATTCGAAACCCATGCACTCAGAGGAACTACAAAAACAGAGTCTGTGATGATGACTGTGTTGTCGTCGTGGCAAGAGCCAGCTGAGCACATTTCACTGATAAACGAGAGGCAAACAGCTGGAGTTTGATGGGAAGGGCTGGGTAGCAACAGCAGGAATTCACCAAGAGGGTGTTCGGAGATCTGAAATATCTCAAAGCGTGTACAATTAGATCTGGTGCAAAGCTAACTTCAACAACCAGAGCAAGAACAGAGTGAACACATGCAAAATCTGCTTTAAATTAAATTAAAGGCACAAACTGACCATATCAGTGGTGACCGATCTTATCCACAAAGGGCGGGTGTGTATGCAGGTTTTTGGGATAACCTATAGGTCAGCTATCTAAACCCAGGTGTGCGGACTCTTCAGCCAATCAGTCCTCTAATTAGTAATCTAATTAGGTTGTTGCAGCTAAACTTGCATACACACCGGCCCTTTGCGGATAAGATTGGCCAACCCCTGGACCAGATGAACCAGGGATCTCATTATGTCATCGTATTCAGCAAGATGCCAGCTTACTTCTAATTTAAATGAGCCATCAATTGACTTCCCGATTTCTAATGGTTCCATACCACAGAGTAGGTGCTTCTGATTATGCATGAGTGGCGAGAAATAGGACTAAGTCAGTCTTTCCCAACCCAGTCCTTGGTGAACCCTGAACAGTCCACATTTTTGCTTCCTCTCAGTTCCCAGCCAATCAGGAACACCTAATACCTGGTTACCGGTTTAAGCAGTTTTTGGTTGTGGTATTTACACAAGCAAGAAAATCTGGACTTTTTCCATGAACAGGAGGGGTATTCCACAAAGCAGAATTTACCAGTTAGCTGGATAACTTAAGCCAAACGTGGAAATTGTCCAATAGGAAGGGAGGTAGTAACTCAATCTAACTCACCTGTTGTAACTCAATCTAAGTCATAATAACACTCACAAAAAATTTACACTGACCATCTTTGCTGCATTGACCCTGACCAAGTAAACAGGAGATGGACAGACATAAAAAATGATTTAAATAATCAAGGTCATTAATATTGTATAGAACCTCCTCTGTTGGAAATACACTTGTGCATTCGGTAGCTACTGATCAGACTTGTACAGCATTCATGAGGTATTTTGGCTCATTCTTCTATAAAGTTGTTCGGTTTGTGTGTATTGTTGGGATGTCTTGTTTGAAAGACCTACTTTAAACCACGTCACAAATCAATGGGCCTGACATTGAAATTAGTCATTCTAAAATATGGAAGCTCTTCTGTTTAACCCATCTGTTGTTTATTCCTGTCTGTCAGACTGCTGTGATGTTGTATGACCCAACTTTTTTTGAGTTTTACATCGCAGACGGACACCTATGACATCCTGCTGTAGGATTTCCTGAAACAACTTAGGATTCCATGGCTCTTCAATGGCTGTAAACTCTCTAGGCCCTGAGGCCACAAAGCAACCCCACACTCCATCTCTCCCCCCTGCCTTCACGTTTGGGATGAGGTTTTATTCTTGGTATGTCATGTTTTGTTTTCTCCAAATTCCAGTAATGTGTACATTTACCATAGTTATACATATATTTTTCTCTCTTTTGTCCACAGGGCATTTTTGTAGTTGGTCTTCCACATATTTGAGATGGTCAGAAATGTTTCTTTTTGGTGAGCAGTGGTTTCATCTGTGGCAATCTCCCATGAGCATCATGCTTATTCAATTTCTTATGGTAGACTCATGAACACGACGTTATGAAGCCTAAGAGATCTGTCCTGCCCCGCTCATCCTACCCCCTTGTCGACCACGCCTACTTGTTAACCTCGTGTGGATCCCCTGTGTTCACCTGTTGTTCCTGATTGTGGTCATTAGGTCTGTGTATTTAAGTCCATGTTACGTTCATTTCCCCAGTCCGGCCATTTACGCTACGTGTCTTTTTGTTGGAGTTTCCCCACGAATAAACTCCTGTTTGTTCATATTCACGGCTTCCGTCGCCTGCTTCCCAGTGGATCGTGACAGATGCCTTTAGATCCTTAACTGTCACTCTAGTGTGCTTTGTGACCTGTTTAAGAATTACTTGATCTTTCAACCATGCGCACTCTTTGGGATAACGGCAATAGTGCTAATTTGTAAACTGCCTGACTGATATGACGAAGACCCAAGTCTTTACAAATTATTTCATAAATCATTTCTTACAAGTTTTGCCGTTTGAAGGCTTCTGAAATCTGTACTTATATGGCCATGTTGTGAAGTTGTGAAGAGCAGACAATCATAATGTGGTTTATAATATAGCAGGGAAGGTCTCACTCACACATAGAACCAAGTTTCCAAATACCATCTTTTCAAGAGGTCATTATCCAAAGGATTCGTGTACTTTTTTGTAAATGCTCTTGATTTGTTCACAAAAGATACAGCAATGTAAAATACTGCATTTTTTGAAATTATGACTTAGACAGAGGATAGATTACATTTTAAGTGGCATTCAAGAAGAAATCTAGATAAATTCCAGGGGTTCACAAACTTTTCCTTCTAACTGTACTATAGATCCACCACTCGCAGAGGTATTCAGTGACTGTTTACTTAGATACTGACCTTTGCAGTGGGATTGTGGATAGCTGTGGAGAAACTAATAGCAAAATAAGACGTCTTGAGAGAAAGTATGGACCATGCAGCTGCTCATGTTTCGACAAAGCTGAATCTATCGTCTCACAGCCTTTTATTGCATATGGGTGAGAAATTCCGTCATTATTGTATCGTACCCAATAACCCTAATGCATGGGCCATCTCAGAAGGCCACATGCAGCCTCCTAAAACAGAGTTTAAAGGCAAAAACTTTTCATTTCTCCCCCCCAGAAGGCAGTGAAGTCACACGAAACGTTGGTGTGGTTTTCAGTCAATGTTTTAGGATCTTTGAAGCTTTCCGTGGGTTTGGTTTTTGGGGGTGGGTGGAGTGGGATGATGGCCGAAAGCCTCTCCCTATGACTCCTCACCCCTGTTACAAAGCTGTATGAGGCCTATTCAATTACAAAATGCTTTTTGGCCAGAGTTCCTGTCAAACAGCCAATCAGCTTTCAACCATCAAATACAGACAGAAAGACCAGGTCAACAATCAGTGCTGAATGAGGCTTTGTTTCAATGGAACACAAATGCATTGCCAGGCCAGTCTATTTTAATGTTTTTAATTTTTCAGCTAATATTTTCCTTTTGAAATACTCTAACCACCAAAACCGAACTGTTACACATTTAAAAATTAGGGTATGCAAACCAATATGGACACAACTAAAAGAAGAAGCTACATTCAGTTAAGAGAAAGTTGTAAGATTGCAAAGTTACTTTGCCCAGTCAGGGACACTTCGATTCTAAGAAATGTCACACAATGGAAAAAGAAAATTCTGTAAATTCTGAAATAGTTTTAAGTAGTTAAGCCATGATCATTACATATGGAGCAGAGCACATCCAAAAATCTATGTCTTGCATTTTAATCTTCACACAGAGAAGGTGGACCAGGCACCCAGAGGATCCTGGCTTGGAAAGAAGCATTAATAACACAATTACCTCTGTGGTCATGTGGCTGGCCATCTGGTTTGTCTCTGAGCCGGCTTGCGGGAAGCAATTAAGCTGGTCTGAACCTGGTCCTCCCAGCAAACATGGAACCTTAAAACCAGACGGGGGAAGAGCTTTACCCGCAACCCGGCCTTCACCCTAGATCATTCCGGAACACCACAATGGCTCTGGCTTACCCCCACAACCCCTGCCTATAGCAGAAATTATTAAATATACATAACATCATGTCTTTGGTGTTTATTCCCCGAATAGCCCATAGTGACCACAATAAGAACTCATTCAGCTTTTGGGTTTTGACCTCACTGGATCCTGATGATGTTTGGAGGTATGGATGGATGGATGGATGGACGGACAATATTTTTGTGACAACCGTGTTGAAGTGTCCTTTGATGTCTAGTTGCTAGATCTCACTGTTCTTCAGAAACATGCTTATCCAGATCCATCCATCTATCCAAGCTGTCCAGTTCCTCACTTCCTGCCCCAGCTGTACTTATAGCAGATTCCCTAAGATGATGAAACTGACCTCAGAGTGGATGCCATAACGGCCTGCAGTCAAGGCCAGGTATCTGAGAGGGGTGATCATGCTAAGTCAGGAGACCTGGAATCTCACTGAATGGTTGCAGCAATGGGTCTGCTGTTTAAACTCCCAAAAGGAGCCTACTGTCATACTGCTGATCATGGAACTTAATCCTATTCACAGCAGAAAAACTGCTCAGTTGTACAGATGGAAAAGCGTTAAATTCAGCTGTGAGTAATAACCCATGGTTACCATAAAAAAAGTCTGTCTTACAATTAAGTTGGCAAAAAATAAAAGACCCCACTGAAAGTTTAGCCCAGCACCTCCAAATTCCAGCAGCATGCGTGTGTGAAATTGTTATCCTCACAGGAGCCACAATAGTGGTGCTCGTACAATGCTTTGGGGAGAATCTGACCCCGCATCAGCCACACAAAAGGGATTAAGATCACATGGCTGGCAAAATGCCTGTCGTTTCAGCACAGCCTGAATACACCCATTTTTCTCCCGTTGCTTCTCTCAAACCTGTTCAGGCTGCGACGAATCAGAAAATGTTGGAATGATCTCACAAGTCTAAACCCCCTGTTTTAATGTTTGTAATGATATAGGTGCATCGCTCAGAAATAAACTTTAGATTTTGCACTTAAAACTTTAAAATTCCAGAGGTAAATAAAGCTTGCATTTTGTTCAAGTACAAAAAAGTAAATCTAATCTATGCAAATAAATAATATGGGTTAATACTCGCAATCACTTTGAAAAACATTATATGTTACTGTTAACCTTGTTTTGGTCAATCGGACAATATGATTGCTCACTGCAAATAAACTCAGGAAAACAGGTCCGAGTGTCTCTGTTTAAAATTCAGACCCACGACCCTGTAATCACTGAGCCCGAGCATCTTAACATAACAAGAGACCACGTGTCCCAACGGCATGGTAAGGCTGCACTTTCCCCACTGAGCCCTAAATGGCAGATTATTTAAGGTGGGCTACATTCTTGGCAGTCGCTGTGAGGTTAGCGGCCTGAGACCTGGTTTTCCTAACTACCTATTTTGTTACGTGGAATGTACATAGACTTGGATGTAAAGCCGCGAAACAGCTATAATAATCGTAAAAAGTCTACAGAAATCAGCGGCTCAGCCTCTAGAGCCATAATTCTCACTTGATTTCCCACATCTGTTATTTCTGTGTATTTCTGCTACTTATGTACAAACAGGCTAACTGGGTAGCATAGCCACTTCATGTCTCCAGGATTGTGGGTTCGAATACTGCTCCCACCATCTATGCAGGCCCCTATTAGACAAAATAATGTCAAATATGGAATATAGCATGAATGTATACAATACAGACCCTCACAACCTCTAACCAGGATCAATGAATGAATCTAGTGGTCACATCGTGGTATCACAAGTTTCCGAATGATGTTACTCTGCATTCAACTAGTATCATGGACTATCGTGTGTCCAGCTCTATCGTGTGTCCAGCTAAACAGACCGGATTGGTTCTCAGCTTCACACAGAAGCAGATAATATTTCCTAGGCAACATAAAGACCTCCATTCACATGAAGGTCTGCAAAAGGACAAGGCAGAGTGTACTTTGAGATAAAAGCAGTTGCAGAAATATCCAGTACAAGGTCGCTGGGGAGATGTGAAGCCTGTCCCTGAAAACGCAAGGCAGAGGACACCCCAGACAAGATGCTGCAGGACACACGTACACACTGAAACACACACAATGAAATATTTAGAGACACCAATACACAAGAACTTGGAGGAAACCCACGCAACTACAGCAGAAAGCATGCTAATCCTACACACGCAGCCACCATAGTCTTGGATGCATGAGGAAAAATATCTAGATGCCATCTAATTTAACTATGTATTACAAGACAAATTCACCAAGTCCTGCTATCGCAATCATGAAACACAAGTCAGTGGGTTTTTATTACGGCCAACATCTGCAAACCTTCTCAGCAGTGACCTTAAAGGGAGCACTACCTGTTGGTGAGACAATGGTGTAATTCCAGAAATATTACAGGTGCAGGGAAAAAAGCACTGGTACCCTTTGCCCTGCAAATCTGTAACTTCCACCAGAGTCAGAAACACTTCATCACTCTATGTCACTGGCTGTAATTATCTAAAACATAAAAGTGATGCCTTTTTTAAACATTAATCTTGATTCAGACTTAAACCCTAAAACCCTCAAATGTACAAAATATTGATAAGTATTTTTCTACTGTTTTTTCCCTCTTGCAACTGACCTGTGTTCATAAGTAAATTACCTTAACTTCTGAAACATATAGCATTTTGTAGAAAGTATCTTCCAGTTATACACATACTTGAAAAGGTTACTTCAGGCAGCTTACTATTGCCGTAGTCATGACAAAGTTCACAGACAATCCAGCATTCCTGCAAAAGGCCTGTGTAGGAAAAGTTCTGTAACATTTGGCCAAGCTGCTGCACATCTGGGAGCAGGAGGGTGGCGCAGCAGGTTACGCAGTCACCTCATACAGGTTGAGGTTGTGCGTCCTAAATTTACTGTACGTGTACGAATGGCCACTAACAGACTGGCCTCTCATGCCATACAAGTCCCGCATTACACCTTGTGAGAGGCTCGAAGACATTATAATCACTAATTTAATATGCCTCATTTGTGGTAAATATATATGGAAAGATGCACATTAATGACAGACTGTGAAACCAAGCCATTACCACAAGGTGGTGCTACAGAACAAAGTACAGTACATGCCTGACACCAAGTTATCAGCATCCAAGCTCTTGGTCCCTATTCTTGATATGGAATCGGTTTCAGTCTCTTTTAATGAATCAGTAGTTCTTCAATGCAAAACACCTTTAAAGAGGTGTGACTAACGATTCAGTGTATTATTATGAGACAAGAATGACTTGTGGAGATATTTACATTAAACCTATCTACAGACAAAATCTCTAGACAGATAACCTCAGGTCAAAACAGAGCAAGCAAAGCATACTTCCTGTTTATGAAATGTGGGGTTGTTTCATTCACTCTTTTTTAATCTTTTCCCAACAGGCATAAGTACAAGAAAAGTCAGAAGTACTATGAAGATCCATGAATAACAAACATTATCCATTTTGAATTTTGTGTGCAGATTTCCGTCATATTATTTTATGGTTTCTTTTCATAATATTATGTTTCCATACATAATTCCTCCCCAGGAAACCAAAGTAATATTTCCTCCTCCCCAAAGAGGGTATACCCCCCACATCCTTTTTCACCCATACACCCCGTGGACAGACACACACACACACACACACGGGTGAAGCCTAGTTGCACCCTATTCATCTAACTGAGGATTACCTTCTGCAGCCTGACATCCACTCCATAGACATAATTAAATCAGTTACTAATCATTTCATTTAGCACTGCAATACTTTGAAAAAGTTATTTCTATTAACGTGGAAAAAAACAGAACTGCAACAATGCATCCATTCATAACCAGTACCATTCAACTAGAGTCCAGATTGAACTAAAAGTAATAGATGTCAGTAACAGCAGAGGACCACTGTGTGCACAATACTGAACCACATAAACCAATAAGGCCAACAAGCCTTCAGGTAATTTCATTACCACCCATTAAAAATGATTATCTTGAATCATATCACAAATCTAGGCCATAATTAGACTTTGTTTTGGAAGCCCTGCACTGAAACCACACCTTCACTTCAACATATCCACCAGACAGAAGTTCTTAACTTTGATCCGAGACCTACCTTGGTGTTACAGGTATATCACTATGTGGAATAGAGACATCTGTTTCAGTATTTACTGTGCTCATTGCCAGTAACATTCAGCAGAATAATGTACTAGCAAGCGCAGTCCTCCTGGGTTCAGCCAGGAGAAGGCTGCCCTCCCACCTACACAAGTGAAAGTATGCGAGTGTGTGCCGCAGTGTATTATGGGAAAAATGAGTCGCTCCTGCTATCCCTCCTCCTGTCTCCCTCAGCCCTCCACTCCCACACTCCAGGAAGCACGGGAGAGCCAGGAGCTGACCCTGATCCAGTGCCGTGTTTTCCAGCCAGCCTAGCCAAGCTGGATCAAGACCCACTGCTAGTGCATGTCTGTAGTGCCGGAGTCAGCGTGTGTCACTTTGTCTGGGTCAGAAGTGCCTGTGTTTCTCACACCGATCTCCGAGGAACTTTTTAAAAGCGTTTTAAGTGCCGTTAAGACTGATTTCTGTCACACTGTACAGTTTCGATTTCTTGTTAGCTGTCTGTAATTAAATGGTAAAACAGGAGGGTAAACCGTTCTCATAACACCCATTCCCTGCTGACAACTCCTATGCATGACTCACAGTCAAGAGGGTTCGAGAGAAAAGTGGGAAAAAAAAGAAAAGAAACAAAATGAAGAATTCCTCATTTTTCTTGGTTAAAAAGCAACAGTTAAGTAGTTCTCCCCCCAGCTCTGGAAAAAGTGCACTGTGATGGCTGCTGGGACAGACTTCCCCTGGACTGAAGATCCCTGAGGGAGCAGTGAGTTTTTGACCCCCCCATCATCCGTTTTCTTTATTTTCGATGTCAACAACATGTGTACTATTTCAACTCAACGTGTGGCCCGAAATTCAAAACTGAGGATCTGCTGTTGTACCCTTCAGGGTCACATGCCATGAATTGTTTCAATAAACACATCTCTCATTTTAAATATTGTATTTACATGGGACTAATACCTTTCAGACATCTGATGCTATAATGCCTCAATCCATTATGTGCAAAAAGAAAAATAAATAGATAAAAAATAAATCCAAGAGGCACACGACTAACTCCAGATGTGAGCTATTTAACAAGCATGAACATCTGCACATAACAAAATGGGAGAAACTAATCTGTAACAAATGTGCATTAACACATTTTAAATGGAATTTAGCATTCACATTGTAACAAACAATATTAGATTTTGGTAAGTGTGCTATACTTCAAAAGTTTCAAGCAAAGGGTTTTATTCAATGCAACCTCTCCATTTACAATCTCTGATTGTGCAGAAAATTTACGATGATTTATAGCACATAGTGTGAAATATGTGCTAAACAACAGATAACAGTTGTCAATGGGAGTACAAATTCTTGGTTTAACACTATAGATTTTATCTGAAATAGTGAAATACCATGACATATTACTCAACAACCACAAAAGTACAAAAACACGCAGAAAATACAACGAGAAAGAATGAATCATTCATCTAGCATCAAAACCCATCATACAACCAGATACACAGATTACTTGTCTCACACTAACGCCACACTATAATGAACTTCAGGCATTAGTATGAGACTACAATCACACATAGCTAAAACTGGAAATTCCACCCATAAGCTTCTGGCAATTATCAACACTTATGGTGTTTATCGGTAACTTGCAAGAATAGGTCATGCAGACATAAGTCATAAGCAAACAAAATCGTGTCAATAACCAAAAATGATCCGGTGGTGATTAAACAACAAGTAGCATAAGGAAAGTGTTTCTCCAGATCTCGCCACCATGCGGGCCAGTGTTTTTATTTGCTTATTAATTGCATTCTCCTTTTCCTCCACATTCTGTTTTCTTTGTCTCCTCCGCCAAGTAAAGCTAAAGTTCAGGCCATCCATGTACAATGACTGATGATGAAGCCTCATTTTACACTGAGCAGCCTAATATCTTCCAGTATGTGCATTTACAATTAAGTCTGGAGCTCAAATTCTGCATAGCTTTTGAACTCGACAAGCAGTCATCAGCAATGGATGGAGTACAGGTGGTACACGTTTCATTTTGTGCACAGTCCAAACCTTTTGTGATTTGTCATTAAACACACACACACTCCCAGTTCTCCTGGCATTCTGCAAATAAGGATGTAGTCTGATACAAACACAGAAGAAAACTGGCAGAAAAGCAGCTGCCTTTGTTCAGATCATCGCAGAAATCATTAATAGGAGAGGAGTGGCGACAACTGAAGGTCAATAGCAGTGGGTTTGTTTATTTCAAAACAGAAAACGCCGCTTCCCCGGATGAAACATTATATGGTCAGTCAAGCCACCCCATAGCCAACAAGAACGAGTCCATGGATCGGCGATGAATCAAAACACACTATATCTGGAGGGTCCTTCCGTGAGTTAGCCACTAGAGAGATATGTCCGGCAAAGTGGTTCTCATAGGTCTTCAGTGGATCTTCTAGGGCAGTGGTCAAGAAATGGTGGACTGCGGTCTGCATGCAGAGCAAACTACAATTAGATCTGAATCTCGGGATTGATTCCCCCCATGTTGGCAAAATTTATCGCCAGGGAACCCCCCTGATCAGCAAATTTTACCATTGGGAATTCCCTGTGCAGTTGGCAAATTTTATTGTCAGGGAGCACCAACTTCACAAATTCTTTCAGATGCAGTGGATGTTGTCTTTGTGTTGCTGCTGGAATTTGGGATCCCTGATGTAGGGGGACACTTGACAGACCGACGCCAAGCTCACTAATTGGCTAATCCGACACACGTTCCCCCTCCGGCCAGTACAAAAGTCAAAGTGCTCATGTCATGCTACGAGGTTTATGTGGCAAGAAATGGCTACTGTGACAAAACAAGAAAACGAGAGGAAAACGTAGAAAACACGCTCATGCACTGCACAGACAGGCATGGCCTTACATGCGCAGTCGCTAACATTTCAGCTGATCTCTTCAAAGAAAATGCTTGCCGATATTAGCATTTCTGGTGTCTTATCAGTAGTCACTGAAAGACAGGTTGCATGCTTTCCCAGAAGAGACCAAGTCCTTAGATAACAGCTAATTCCCACACTGCTAATGTGTATCAGAACAGGACGTGTAATACACAACAGGAACAGCTACCCCAGTTATTCCAAATGAGTAAAAATTACTCATGACAGACGCGTATTAGAAAAAAAACAAAAATCTTACAGAATATTATTAAACAAACTAAATGTAAATATGTTTGATTAATACAATTCAATTCACAATCATATCCATAATGAATCAGAGATTAATAAAAGCAAAGAAGAACAAACAAGGATATATGGTGTGATTCAGCAGTAAAGATTTTTTGTTTTTAGCTAGGCCAAACTCATAAACACTAACTTAATATCAGATGATTCGTAAAGAGGCCGAGCCTCATAATCGTAAGGGATTAATGGTGAAGTTCCACAGAAGGGTGGCAACCCACTGTTTCTGGGGGCTTAACATCCTTCTGACCATCACATTTGATCTCACTGAGTCACCATGAACCGGGAGGAAAAAAATTATATGATGACACCCTCTCTTGTCTACATTTAAATACACAGAAATAATCTAATTTCATTAATTTCACTTTCCACTTACACTACAGTAACTAACCTAGGATAATCTACCCTAAAACTTTACCGGGACAAAAATTTGATTAACCCAGTTGTTGTAAGTCATCTTCCTTCCCATTCTAATAATCAAACCGGGGGGCCTGGTGGTCATTGGGCTGGAAGCAACCACTTAATTCACTAATGCCTTGGATTGAACCAAAACATCAATATACCAAACAGTTGAATGGCCTCCATTTTAAAGGTATGGAATAACGAAGGCAGTCAGAGTATGGAGACCAAATTATGTTGGGGATGGCATGAAAAGTTCAGACTGGTACAGACGGAAATTAAGGAAAGGAAATTAGCTGCTTTCGTTTCTCTCAAGTTCAGGTGTCATTTCTTTCTGCAGCAAGTCTGCTTTCATTCAGCATGGGCCTCTTTTCAACTGTCGAGCTCAAATGAACGCAGTTCCACTCAGACATGCCCTAGACACAATTGATGGAGTTTTAATGAGACCGCTACTGTGCCCCCCCACCCCCACCCCCCCACAAAGATCCAGGAGTGACTGGAATCTCGATGATGCTCCTTCGTCTACCCACAATCAAGCCCAGAACTAATCAGCCAGCTTAACCAAATCTATTGTCTTCAACTCCGAGCCAATTCATTACTTCCTAATCTTGGGTTACTGCCACCGTTGTTCTTCTTCACGATGACCCTGCTTAGCATCCTACATAAGATCCACAATGCATGTCTACATTGGAAAATGCATTTTGAACCGTTCGGACGCACAGAGGATTTCCTGTAGGCCACAAGTAATGCGGCTTGTGGTCACGTCACAGCACAAGTTGGTTTAATACTCATAGGAAACTTGCTTTTAGTCAGCTGTTATGTGAACCTGCAGGTATTCTGAGTATGTCGAGCAGTTTTCCAATGGGTCAGAACTGTGGAAGGTTCCTGCTTCTGGGATTCAACTCCCCTCCCCCCTATTATCTAGTGTGAGCTCCCTTAAGGATAACTGCTTCCATTTAAAAGTCTGCAAGGGACTCTTTCGGGTCAAGTAGCCTGGGAAGACAAGGCTAGCAAGTCCTAAAATCACTCTTTTTAAATAAAAGTACTTCCCAAAATATCAGGAC
This sequence comes from Mormyrus hasselquistii, assembly GCA_026779605.1. Lineage (NCBI taxonomy): Eukaryota > Metazoa > Chordata > Actinopteri > Osteoglossiformes > Mormyridae > Mormyrus > Mormyrus hasselquistii. The sequence goes on from JAODKE010006128.1 coordinate 26,888, forward strand.
AAAATAATCAAAGCAACAGGAAAGAAGTAAACCAAAACACTACATGAGATCAGTTAAAGACTTCAGCTCCTCTTTCAAAAGCATGCCAAACAGCTCCACAGGACAGTGCCAAACAGAAATCATCCAAAAGTATCAGAAAACCTCCCGATCGGGAGGATTGCAGAGTCTGGACTCGCTACGGGAAGCGTAATCAGAACAGAAGAAGCTCAAAGCAAATCCCCTGAAACTTTACTGTTGTTAAACTGGATTTAGCAAAGTAAAACCACACAGACATCATGCTGTAAGGTGGCAAGTCCTTACAAGTAAAGCCAACATGACTGCCATCTGGGCAACGGAATAATACACAAAAAGTTTCAGTCATCTGGAAAATAGGGAAAAGGTATAACCCTTCCTCTACTTGTATCATTAACATACAGCATAAAATATTACTCAAAAGTTACTTACAGCAGAATACTCTCCAGAAGATTTATAATAGACATCTCCCAATGGCACAATCATAATATGACCACTGTAGATGCAG
>JAODKE010006296.1:0-19266 GCA_026779605.1 Mormyrus hasselquistii
CCTCGTGTCATCGTCTTCCTCCTGCGTACTAAAACCACCGAAGTCCTCTTCCTAGATAGTCCGCGCTTCCTAGATAGTGCGCCCCTGGCGACCGTTACCAGTAAAAAAGATGGATAAGCCACACCGTTATATAAGCCACAGGGTCCAAAGCAAGTGAAAATAGTAGCGGCTTATAGTCCGGAAATTACGCTAACTAATATTTTAATAACCATTGAAATATTACCGGCTTGTTAAAAACAAAAAAAGGTGAAATGTATTTGTCTAAGCTATTTAAATATTCACTGAATAAAAATATCTGATGTTTTGATGCCAGGGATGGGTGATATCGTAATTATTTTTATCGTGATAATTATTTTCATACCAGTCAAGATCGATAATTATCATGATACAAGTCAAGGTATTTCTTTTCTTCAAAGGCTCCATTTTGCTTGAAATTCCCTAAGCATTCCACTTAAACGGATTCAGAACATGAAAAAGATGACAATTTGAATACACTGTAAACATATATCCAATTTAAATAAATAAATCATAAAAATAAACTCATAAGCTGTAACACTAGGAAATGCAGACGGTAGGGTTTGTTGCTGGATTTTTCCTCACTTGCTCACCAATATGGGTCGCAATTTGTCCCATTATTCTTCAGATTTAAAGTGGAAACCTTAATGAATGATGTCTCTTAAGAGCTTGCATTCTATATCTTCTATTGGCGGACAATTAGAGATGCACCAATCCGATGTTTGGATGGTATCGGCGCCAATCCAGATCTATTTTTCGGATCAGGTATCGACCATAAGAAGATAAGTAACATAAGAAATTTACAAACGAGAGGCCATTTGGCCCATCAGGCTCGTTTGGGGAGAAGTTAAATAATAACTCAGAGTTGTAAATTTTGATCTAGCTCTGATTTAGAGGAACCCATGGTTTTAGCTAGCACTACACTAGCAGGAAGATGATTCCATACTCTAAGTAGATGCTGTGTAAAGAAGTACTTCCTCAAATTCATTTTAAAATGTTCACCCGCTAATTTCCAACTTACGGTCACAGGTTCCTAATAAACTAATATTGAATTAGCCATTTGGCTGAACAGCATCCAGACCTGTTAGAATCTTGTATACCTGGATCATGTCCCCCCTTAGTCTCCTTTGCACGAGGCTAAACAGATTCAGCTCAGCTAACCTCATAAGACATTCCTCTAAGACCAGGAATCATTCTAATAGCCCTACGCTGCACCCTTTCCAAGACTTCCAAGACTTCTTTCTTAAGGTATGGTGACCAAACCTGCGCATGATACTCTATATCCTAGGAGGGGTCTTACCAAGGAAGTATATAATTGTAGCATCACCTCCCTTGACTTAAACTCCACACACCTAGAGACATGCTAACTAGTTATGGGACCCGGTGCTCATATAGTCCCCTGTCTTCCTGACCTGTATGGTCGGGTTGTTGGCCTGTTTTCTCGCTGGTACTTGTGACTAGTGACATGGTGAATTGCAACAGCAATAAAGGGTAATCATTATCACCATCATCATCATCATGTAACCCATACGTGACAGATTCATGTCCGATGCTTGCTTATTTAGATTTTGGCAGTCTCTAAAAAGATAGATTTAACATGAAATACAAACTATTTGCACAGTCAATTGCACGACAGCTTTTGCTCCATTTCAGATGTGCTCTTTGCCACATTCAAGCTGACCGTTCATGCTGCCTCTGTCTTTTGCTACTCAGTGGGTGTGAGCGCAGACTTCTGCCTGCTGTGACATCATGCGCATACCCTTTTGCAGCAGGAGAAGCTTAAAATCAGTGAAATGTGTGCTTATTTTAAAAATAACGCATAATTATAAATATTTATTACATTGAAATATTAAAGTAAAAAAAGCTCATATCAGAATCTCTCAGTATTGGCAGTTGTGAATCGGATCGAAGCTGAAAAAATGCGGATCAGCCCATCCCTAATGGCAGTGCTTAGACTGATGAAATAAGTTTGCAATATCTCCAGCTTTAGTTGGCACAAGTTTTTGGTGGTTACTAGTATACACCACCTGTATACCTTAAGGTGAACAGATAAATCCAAGTCAAGGAGAGCACTTTGAGCTACTTCAGGTTTCACAAACTGCTTTAAACGGAAAGGTTCCCGTGCTTGGCTAAATTGGTTCCTGTGCTTTGACTTGTTTCCTTGACAGAAAGACTCACCCAGCGGTTTCACATTAACATTCGTGTCACATGTATAATTAAAGAAGACTGATCAAATCAGCACACAGCAACAACTTACATTTACGTTGCTTGAATGAAATCCAGGTCCATTTAAGAGAAATGGTACTTTACAAATCCTGTCCTAGCTCAAAAGTGGCCTCCCTGACATGGATTACCCGATCACCCTAGTTTACAGTGTCTCCTTTTTTAAAAGATGATGTTGTAGCTGAACTCACTTTCTATACCAAACTTTCCTCTGAGGAAGGACATCTCTATGATGATTCCAAATTAATGACACGCTTTGCCAAAAATAAATTGTCCACTCATAAAAGACTACCATAAGATTAGTCGGAATTGTGTTTATGTAAAGTGGTAGGCTGATGACATGATTATACAATGTTCCTTGTCGATATTTTACTGAAGATTTTCATATTATCGTTTAAATGTTTTATGACGATAAGTCGACATATCATTTATATCGCTCAGCCCTAGTTGGCGCCCCATCCTGGGTTATTCCCTGCCCTGGGCTGTACCCTCCAGGATAGACTCCAGTCGCCTGCAAACCTGCATAGGACAATCGAGTACAGAAAAAGGATAGATGGATGGATGGATGAAAATGGTGCTTTTCTGCCTTCTGTTTTTTCCCCATCAAAAGCATGCTGTATTGCTGTCATAGTTGCCAACAATGAGATCCCCAACAGTTAATTTAATTCTATGGCATTAAATCAGTTCTCCAGCACCAGTAATGTTCCAAAAGAACACACAGCCCATCGGCTCCCCTAGCCACAACACTTCAGCATCATGCAACTACTACTCCTGTAGCTTTTTTCCAGAAATTTCTCAGCTGGCTGCTTATATACCTCACCTTATAACCACAAAAATGAAATCAAATATAATGTCTAAACGTAACTGCCCCAGTACAAAACCAAAACCTAAACCCCAGTCCCCTGTCTCAAATGATGATGAATGCTAATCCACCAAACATTGCTTCGCTGAAGAATACAACATTTCTGCGATGTCATTGTGTGATGGTCACGATGAAGAGACTGCTAAAGCTGTGAGAGCAGTATTTTCAGTTACTGTAAACTGCTCTCACACCAAGGCCCAAATTAGCATGAAACAAGCCTTAACCTCTTTTAAAAACAGCAAAATCAAGCACACAAGTTTTGAGGAGGAGTCACTAACAGCACATTTTAGTTTCTCTGTACTTCTGGAACACTTGGATGACTTCATTACACAAAACTGAAAAAACATATTTCCAGTTATTAATGATTAAGATGGCAGAACTGGTGTAAATGAGCAGCTAGCAGAGAGAGACCTTAACACAACCCATCAGGAACAGTGTCCGACAACCCTGCTAAATAACCTCAGGCAACCAGTCAACCTGATTTCGTAAGCGACTTGCCAACTATAATTTTTCCCCTTCTAAATGGAGTTTATGTAACACAGACTGGTGTTGCTAAATGCTGATGGTAAGAGGACATTTGCTTCAACCAGCACAGACCAACGTCAACAGAAAGTTTTAATAAGCAAGTCCCATATGTCAAAGCAAGCCTTTACTGGTAAAACTTGGTTTTAAAATGAAATTCCACCAGAACTTCTTGTTTAATATGTTGGTATATAATGTGTGTACAATATAAATATCCAGCAATCCGTAAAAGTCATTCCAGCCTGCTTCCTATGCAAGATACATTCTACTCAAGTTATGTCCAATAACCAGACAGTTAGCTCTGGGATATTTTTAAAAATGCATAGAAGTTAATGCTCAAGGAAGGAAATAAATCCCACTCTTCCCTTTGCAATCAATTCCAGTATCTCTGCAAACAGAGAAGCCCAACAAAAAACAAACAAGCCCAATGGTCAACAACACAAAATCTTGCCTTTTTCCCCCAGTTTGTTTCATATGGACATTCGGTTTAAAGTGGATCTTGGTTCCAAGGAAACCAAAACAAGAATTATGGATTTTAAATATAACTTCATTATGGTGTGTAGCTAAATCACTGCATTTTGAAACCAGAACCAATCCAAAGCAGGCAAGACAGGAAGTAAACATTTGATTGTTAAGAAAGCTGTTGTGTCCTAGTTAAGATTCCAGACCTATGGCCTACAACTTCCAGGTTCCTCTTACACAAATGATGTAACGTAAAAGGTAGATACCTATTTGTTCTGGTAAATAAAAACTAAAATAAAACAATCAAGAATTATACATGTACATATGTATATATCATCATAATAAATTGCCCTATTTAATCGCTAACAATAACAAAAACCAAAAACATTTCTGCTATTAATGAGGTTCTCTTAGTCTAGTTACAACCCGCATCCTAATGCAAATGAACATACAGTATTATTGAAAGAGTCATATAATAATCCTAAATTCACAGATTACAATCGATTACAATTTTCAATATCAGACCCATCATTTCTTCTCCAATTAACATAGCATTGCAGTTCAAAACTTGCTAATTTCCCACAAGTTCTGTATATCCATAAGGGTTTTATTTTAACATTGAATAGTCAAAATGCAAAATTATATAAAATTAACATAAGATTCTAAAATTAAGAGATATGCTGAAAACATTACAGGACCAACAAATTTGATATTTACGTAAAAACATGAACTATTGGGAAACAAATTAAAATCACTGATTTATATATGCAGAACAATGATCTGTTTTTGACTTGGAAGCAAAACATCCAAAACAACATGATACAAATGTTTGTAAAATTTCCTAAGCAAATAGGTCATTGACAGGGAGTTTTGCAGGCTGCGCAAGCTTTGCTCCTCCGAGTCATTCGTTCTCAATTTTCAGCTAAAAAAAAAATGGAAGCGTGACTAGTGTGAACAAAGAAACATGACAAATGCGTAGAGAAACAGTGTCGTGGGAGGGAACACGAAAAGGACAGGACTGTACCAAATAAGAGTAATACAAAAAGTTGTAATAATTACACATACAGACATGGACAAATCCAGACTAAAAAAAAAAGTAACAACAACAATAGAACAATACAGCTCAATAGTCCATAAAAAAAGTATTTGCCCATTTCTGAGATACTGAAAGATGAAATTAAAAGTCCATGCACAGACATTTGAATAAATATACATGGACTTGAGTCTTATTTAAAACAAGTAGACAAGCAGCCCCCTTTATTTGCAAACACACATGTGGAAACCAAACCCTTACAAAAGAACTGACACTGAGTCAACCGACAACAGTTCCAACCGCCCATACACCAACAGTCAACAGTGGGTTGGAAATGCCAAACTGCTAAACATGGACTGTACCAATCTGAGGCAAGCCACACTGTGAGAGGGGGGTAGGACTTTATATAATCCAGTCTTATTTGGTCTACAAATTCAGCAAATTAATGTCTTTAATTTCTCATTTATGGATATCGTAAATGTTTCGAAGTTGAAATTAGGGAGTATATGACCATCTACATGTCTAAACAAAACCAAATAATCAATTAAAATACAGCAACTATGTTAGGAAAGCATAAAATAACTCATGGACTGAATCATCTGCCATTTTTGAATTGCACTGCCCTACCACAAAACCTACAGCCTAGATCTTTTCACTCAATGGTTCTGCCCATTTCAGAATCATGAATTCAACACCAAATCAGACCACACTCTCTCTCTCTCTCTAATAGTATTGTAGAGTCAGCTGACTTGGACATCACAGACCAGTTAGTTTTCTGCATGATATTTACAGTAGTAAGGGAATACTGCTCTATGTGGTAGCAGTGATAGCTCACTCCCTGACAGTACTCCCGATTCTGGCTTTCTCATCTCATCTTACAAAATCTAGAAACATACCCTTTTCCAAACCACATCCTGGTCAGGGTCGGAGGGGCCCAGACAATACATGGTTCATGGCCAGGAGACACCCTAGATTGGATGGCAATAGCTTTAAATCTACTTTTATCATTAGCCATTTAAGAAGAAACAATTCTGTCCTTTTAAATGAAGCTTGTCGAAGAGAAATTAAAAATAAGCTTCATCCTTCTCAGAGCCTGTTACAAATTACATTCCCCACGTAGTTGAAGCAGTGCAATTAAAGTTAAATTAAAAACATTTCCAGCTCACGATAATTGCAAGCATAGCCTAATATTCTTTAAGGTTTTCTTTGCCCAAATTAAAAGAAAATTCAAACATATTGTAGGATTCTGATTTCCATATTCACTTCATGTTAGAAGTTATAATTCAACAATAGTTGAGAGCTATTAGTCATGACATTATATCCACGGTCTATATGCATAATGCCACTGTCTTTCCTGATCCGATATTGATATCATATGCAACTGCAACCAATCTGATTTGGAAAACAGATGGGTGAAGCACACACAACACAATAAAAGAGATTCTATTATACTAAGGTTTCAGAGCTGCTCCTGAACACTAAGAACTACCAGTCTGTTTATTGTGTCTGTCAGCCAATCAGGAAGCAAGGGCAAGTAAACCGGTTTAATCTGGTTCAGTCCTGTCCAAGCCTGCTGCATTACTCACATTTTTGGGAGGGGGAGGGGGGACTGCAGTGTAATTTTCTCGAGGTACTCTCCTGTATTCATTTCTCAATCTCTCAATCTTAAAAAGCCAACAAAATTTTTAAAAGTATAATTTGAAAAATGACTCAACTATTCTTTAAATTTCCCCTAAATATGATACATAACAGGCAATAAAAAAGTCAGAAAACATGCCCATTTATGCAAAATAACCAATAAAAAACAAAACAATAGAGTCATCAAGGATTTGATAAACAAAAAGGAACTACTGCAGGCCACAGGAAGAAAACAACCACAGTGTTTATAAGATTAAATCCTTACATTGCGTTTACCCTATTTGTAATTTATTGCATAAAATATTTCAGTTAACGTTAAATTATTGGGTTTTGTGACTGAACATGTTTTTAAATATAAATACAAACTCTACTGTTAAGAATACAGTTTGGCTAGTAGTGTACAATAAAAGACATTATACAGAACTTCTGTACTCAAGGGTGACCTCAATCATGCAGAGATGACAATACACAAATGAGGTCAACTTCTTGATCATGTAAGAAAATTTGAAAATAAAAATTGCTGAAGTGTGTGAAACAGCCAGTAAGTGCACATTACTATTCAGATAGCTAGGCAGAAATTCTTAACACAATACATTAAGAGATTTTATTCATCCATATCTGCCTTTTCTGTGATTGTTCCTCAAAATGAATTCATTTACAAAATAAAACACACAGAAACCGGTAGCTCTGAGAATATGACCAACAGTGCTTGTGGCCAGTTATGCTATGCAAATAAACGATTTTCCGGCTGTTCACATTACAAGCTGCCTTCTTCCTTTACACGATTCTGTTCAATCTTTGATAAAAGGCATAGTTGCCAGTTTTATTTTTATTTTTTTAACATGCCTAACAGTTATAACTGCAGTGGCATCACTGGTGCATTGCAGCTAGAAAATACTGCAGTTGCAGTTTTGTGGTTGATATAAATAGCCATGTGCCAATCGCCCTGTTACTCTCTCAAGCAACGTTACCAGTGATACAGCATAATCATAAACTAATTTTATTTTCTCATTAGTGTGACTGGGGAGGGATTCGATATGCATCGCTTCTACAATTGCACAGAAATGGACGAATTAAACATACCTACTGCAGAAAATACAGCACTTCTGTAACAGGACAAACACTCAGGTCTACATTCCTGGCATGCATTGGTCACCCAGTGCAGTGCGATAGCAAGCGAAATATCAACCTGAATCCACTATGAACAATAGATATCATTTACTACAAATAGAGGATCTTGAAAATATCATTCAAGAAGAAATTATGAGGCAGATCAATAAGGTGGGAAAATTTTAGCATGATTTTCGCAGTGCCCCAACACCCCTCTAAAAGATTAGTATTTGGTTGTTATCTTGAAATACTGCATTTCGTTAAATGATTGCATCTTTCTCTATTTTATCTCCTCGACTGCCTGTTTGAATAAATGTTTCAAATATAAAAGTGTGCGCACGCACACAGAAGATTAGCAGTGAAAGGTTTCTGCGCACTGCCATTTTAGTGCTCAACCACAGCAGTGCCCATCCCCCACCCCCATTCTTGCTGGCTGACGGCACCTGGACTCATTCCCTGCAGAGACTCAAAATGGCCACCAGCGCTGCTGAAGGCAGCCAGGCTTGATCCCCAGCAGCTGCGCGCTGCACTGAAGGGCTCAGCCACTGGCAAGGCAAGCTGACTATAGTTCACTGGAGAAGTGTGAAGACAAGAGTAACGTTTTCTTCAGCGTTGTAGTTCTGCGCAACTGGTTTGTTCCCCCACCCACAACTGTTACGGCAGAAATATAGGCAAAACAATTTGTAGACTATAACATTTAGTTATTTCAATACAAAAAGAAGCTCAAAGTCGCCCACGTTTGTGGGTTAATTCATACTTTGTCTCATTCTAGACTCATTTCGTGAAAGGGAGCGTTTTGTGTGTTTACTGAAGCTATTCATAGGACCCCAGGATTTGTTGCTGATTGAGTCTGGTCCTTAAAGAAAATGAATTGATATAAAGTGATCACCAGTCCTAGAGGGGAGGACAGACATTTCCCAGGATCCTTTGTGTCAGCAACCACAACTGTAGCTATTCCGTTAGAGTTCTTTTGCAATCCCTGCTCTTATGCCAGCTCATAACTGATTAATCCACACCACTGACTTTACAGATAATTTGATCCTAAATAAGCAGAAAGACAGAGGAATATTATCTACGAACTGGTAACTAACCAGCGGGAAACACTCATGTGTCCAGCAGGCCTAGCAAGCCTAGCAGGTAGTGCATTCATACGCTCAGCTATTTCATGAAATTTGGTAAAAGGATTAATCGGAAAAAAAAAACTTCTTGCTCCACAACAGAAAGGAAAGTTGTTATTCTGAAAGACCATTGAAATCACCTCTTTATAACAGTGCATTAAAGTAACCCCATAAGGGTGATATTTTAAAATAAAAAAGTATATTAGAAAACTTGCAGTGAATGTCAACCCACCAAAGGAGGCCGCTTTGTAATCGCTAACAAAAATCAAGCATTTTATTTTTCACGTCTATAAAAGGCAAGATGTACTGTAAATGGTTTGGAAATGCTTGGAAATCTCACCTGGTGTGATCTATGATAAGTGAAATACCAGAGCCTGTATCAAAGTCCATCTGAGCAGTAGTTCATTTAATTATCCTACTAAATCTCGCTCAGTAGTGGTCAAGGAACATTTCTGGCCACAAATAACCTGTTACTGTGCCCTCATGATACAGAACTTAGACTAAATCCTAAGTCACACATACTGCTGGGCATACAGGTTTCAGTTATGAAAGAAGAAACTGCATCAGGTAGAGCAAAGCCACAAACATGTATTGTATAATAAAGCAGTTAGTTGCCAGAGGGGCCAAAATGACATATGAATGCAGTGGAACATGTCAGCACCCATGCCCCTGCAGTCCAGACCCACTGGAACAGCAGTGCAGATGTCAGCAGTTACCACGACAACCAGAATGAGAAAAATGCAGAGCTCTCAGTTTTGGATTGGCATTTAGATGAGTCATGCAGTGTGCACTGCATCCAGTGGCAATGCTTCACAAAGCCTCAGGCTCCTACACCGTCCCCCACCCCCAGGCATTGTGGGTTAAATGTGTAAGGCAAGCCTATCAGAGGGAGGGGTGATTCTCAGTAGGCCCTTGAATCAATCATGCTTAAAGTAGACATTTAAAAATAACTAGACAATAAACAGTTTCTGTATACACAGAAACCACTGGTAAAAACCAAGTCGAGTATCACGCATCAAGTGTAAAATAATTAAATAACGAATAAAATGTCGAGGAAGGTCATTGAAGTAGAGCAGAAGAACCAGGCAAGCAATGATCAAATGCTGACCTTCCAGTGGTTCACCCAAGACAGAGAGTACTATAATCAGGGTATATTTGAAGCTTTAATAAAGCAAATGTTCAAGGCACGGTATATGTTAGCCATGACAGCTAAATGTTGCAATCTCTAGGTGTTGATTCCTGGGAGTTGAAAAAAAGTCGAAGAGCAGTCAGGTCGAAAGGCACTGAGATCTGCTGTCAGATGTGAAAAACTCATAACATTGTCCTTATTGTTATAAAAGGATGTTACTGTCATCAAGAAAACATTGTAGTTTTTCCTCCACTAAATAAATATCAGTTGAATTAATGACTGAAGCATACATACTAATAACTTTACAGTCGTAAACATACCAGAAGGAAGTGAAGCTTGATGTACACCAAGAGGGAAAACACAGTCACAGTTAATTTTTAAAACAGCTCATAGGACAATAAGGAAGACCAGGATTGCTGTAGTCTGGTTTACAGCCTGGTGTATTCTGGAAGCCATGGGAGCCAATCAGCTTACAGAGAGACTGTAGGCAAAACATGCTGTCCACTGAAGTACCATTTCACAAAACGTACGATTGTGATACACGATCAACATGAAGCATGGAATGTTGACCATTATAGACTTGCAAATTAAGAATTTATAATCTCAAAAAAAAAAAACAAAACAAAAAAGTTTAATAAATGAATTGCACAAATCTAAGGTACACAGAATAGATAAAGGATAATAGTGATGTAAGCGTAAATTTCTTATTAACCAATAATCATATGAAACAAACTAGACTTCAAAACCTTAGGACCCATGGGCGAACCACTGATATTCAAGCAGGCCACCATAGAAACACAAACATACAAAAAACTCTTCTAACATTCTCTTCACACCTTTATTCCCATAGCAAATTCACCAGGGAAAAACAATTGGAGAAAAAAAAAAAAGATCAATTCAGTGTCCAAAAATATACACATAAATTTATTTGCTAAAATACATGTCATTTCATAAGTCATCACAGCACGAGAACACATAGCGATGTTGTACCAGTTAAAAAACTTGAGTATATTAATATACATTAAGCAGAAAATACATAAAACTCACCGTTCTGCCGCGAATAGCCAGTAAGCGAGAATTATCCGCTTTAGTCTTTCTTTCGTAACGTTTTGCTAGCTTCACGTTGTGTCTGTATGTTCAGCTCAGTGAGTCAGCTGACTAAGTACCATCAACATGAGGGTGATGTAGTCACACGCACAGAAATGGTGTCGCCAAAGACTACAACACGAGGCCTCTCTCCGTCAGCGCGCCTTCGCTCTGGCCAGCCAACAGTCAGACTAACTCTCCCTCTCTCTTCCTCTCTCCCGCACAAAGCAGCAAGGCAGTTGGGGGCAGGGCTTAGAGGGAGAGGAAAGGGGGGGGGGGGTGGAATGCGCACGAGGGAGAGACAAAATAAGCACCTCCCACCAGCTGTCTCATGTTACAAACACGCTACAGCCAGACACCAAATTAACTGGGTCTTCTTTCCCTTTTTCAGTTTGGAGATTTTACATTTAAGACACATGTGATGATTCATGCCTGTAAGCACCGCCTGTTAGCCCTCTATTTTGTTGCAGCTTTAAGATACACCAGCAAAAAGATGCTTGACAGTTACATAGGATTTTTAGTTTTGAGTTATTTGGTAAGTGATAAATATGTGCCGCATTTCTTTTGCAGATAGAGTATTCTGAATACCCTCCTCCGTTCCTTCTCCAAACCCTCTCTCCCCTGCGATCTCCTGGAAGAACGATTGTCTGTCATGCCCCAATTAATCATTTAAAGAGAAAACATACACAGGGAATGAACTACAAAAAGCAAAATGTAAAGTACACCAACAGGCCACAATTTCAAAAACAATGTATATACCCTGATAGACCTGCGAATCATCAGTTACTTCTAATTACATTTCACAATTCACAGTTCAAGTTTTTACTGATTTACAGGACAGCCTGTCTTTTTCTTTTTACCCATCACCCCATTTCCCACCTTCCTCCATCTCCATGCTTAATCTCAGCCCCATTTTCTCCATGTCACACACATGCACTTCGAAGAGAGAGAGCCTGCTGCTCTAATTACATTCTGTGGCTAAGCTGGCGTCTCCACCCAAAGCATGCAGCTTTTACCCATTTATAAAGCTGATTCGAGGTATTCAGGTTAAGGACTCTGCTTAGGAACCATACGGTAGGATCCCCGTCGGGACTCAATCAGACAACCTTCAGGTATGAAGTCCGCCATGCTACCTGCTGCCTTCCAGCTTTAGCCACCTGTGTGAATAAAGGGTCACCTGAGCGCCATCTGTTCCATTGTGTGTAAACGTCAGAGTAACAACACAGAAAAAAACACACAAAAGAAACAGATTAAACGTTCACCAACTCCCCTCCCCCCCGCCCCCCAACCAAAAATGGTGCAGTCTGCTGGTGCTAGTAAGAAACTTGCTTCACTGCACATGATATCACAAAAAAATGCAAAAAGTGAAAATTCAAGTCAGGTGACACACATAACCTGGTTACACATTTTTATATTTATATTTATATATCTCCCCTTTGGACTTGTATGTTTTACTGTGAGTTTAACTTATACTGAACTGCATTTAAGTTCAAACGAAGGGCTGTGCTACTTTTAAAGATGGACTCAGGCCTGACTGTCTGTGCACATAAGGGCTGCAATTCAAAATGGCTCGGAATGAAAAGCGGAGCAGCGTTCCTCCCACCTGCCCCACTAAACATCACTAGAACTGCGGGCTGAAATTCATTCACACTCACGGCACAGCTGAATCCATTCCACACACTAGTGCCACTCGACAAGAAGCACTGCACATGGCAAGCAGAGAGACACATGGGAGAGGGAAACAAGGGATGATCTGGCAAACAGAATTAGGAGGACAGGTAAACCATAGACCTGAAGTGAAAAAAGCGAAAAGCAGTGGAGGAGGAGCTTATCAGAAGTATGATGGGAGGAGACTGCACAACAAGTTTGCATAAGCAAACCTTAACCTGATGCAAATACAGCACTTTTACAGATCACTGCAAATAACCAGCTATAGTCCAGCTAAATGGTTGTCTAAAGAGAAACTTCTGAGCATGGCATATGATTTTTGGTTACAGTTCAGGTAATAAGCATCTCATTTTAAATATAAAACTCAATATAATTCACCTTATTGATTATTTAATATTCATGGATTCTATTTCTATTGATTCTTGTTGCTCGCTTTTCTCACTACATGATTAGAGAGTGCAAAATTTATCATATGAATAAATGAATTAACAGGCATAATAGCTGACTGCACAAGAATTTTTGCATTGCATATAAGAATAACTATTGATTCAAATTAAATACACAAAACAAACAAGAATAAAACACAGCACAGCTATCTCCAAGTCAGCCATTTTGTGTTTCTTTCCCTTGAAACCACCTCCCAATGAACCTAAAATGTCTGCTGATTTGCCTGGAGTTCCACCACTGGCCTATAGATGGCTCCACAACAGGACTCACAAAAAGAAAAGCAATTACATTACCATGTAGAATTTTCCTTGTATAACTATAACTCCAACTGTAATTACAGATTACCAGTTGACAGTATTAGACAACTTTCACAGTTCATTTTCAGAGCATTTTGTTCCAAACACATTAAAGTTTGGTTAAATTAAAAATAATTTTAAGGATTACTCTTATAGGGAGACAAAAATAAGGGTCAATATTTGTATTATACTTCGTTTCGACTGAAAGAACATTAGCCCATAAAACAAGTAATCATACCTAAAACCTATACACTCAGTTTAAACTAACATAAACCTCTGAAAACAAAGCCTATATATGCCTATGTTCATTATAACATATGCAAGAAACAAATATAATTGAGATTCTTAACATATCCATCTGGGGAAAGTCTAAAAGAGGTCAATGGCAGCTAGGCCAAGCTAGGTGCTGCGGTTTCACTCACGTGCACTGCAAGGAGAACTAGGAATAGAAAGCACACAACTGTCTTGCTCACTGGCTCCTCCTCCCCCCCTCGCTCAGCTCCGCTCCGCTCCCCTCCCCCCTCTCTCCCTCCCCGCTCCAAAAGGGGGAGGGAAAATGGGAGGGAGGAAGCCAGCTACAGCCACAGCACAAAGAGAAGAGAAAAAAAAAACACGAGGGAAGATGAGACATTACAGTCAGAGGAAACAGTCAGACTGTGTTGCAACAGCTTGTAAAACAAAGAGGGGGAGGAGGAGGCAGAGCATAATCAAAGGGATGCAAGAAATGTGAACAGAAAGGCAAGGAAATGAGTGTCCATGCGTGTAATCAGGCTACGTTTGTAGGCGACTGTGTACGACGTGTGCGAGAGTGAAAACTAGAGCATGTTCCTCGATATTGCCTGGGGAAAACAGGCTTCAGCGTGAAAAGTGATTGCGAAAATTCTTTATCTTAAACCAGGAAATGTACATATTACATTGCAATATTTACAAATTACGCCTTTACTACAAACACATTTGCAAAACTGTTAGAAAAACGAGGCCAATCATGCAAAAAAAATTGACAAACAAGTTTGTCTGTTATGTCTACAGTTCAACGGTCTAAGGATATTTCAGGCAGTTATACACTATTAGCTGAGACCATGTTGGGTTAAACAGAAATTAAATATTCTAAATTTGAAATTTCATGACATTATGGTTTCATTATGCCAGTTTCTTCATAACAATCATACTTCTAACTGGACAAGTGAGCTAGCTAAAGATCACAATATTAATCTGGCATGGGATTTTTTCTTCAACATTAATAAAAGGAGAATCAAACATTCAAGGGAACATACATTAGGTCATTAAGTCTGTTTATGCAAAGTATTATATATTAACATACATAACAAAAACAAGAGAATTTGGCAGTAGACAGGTTTGGTAAGCTTGCATCTATGTTAAGCTTGTCAGCGTTTATGTGATCTTTCTAATTAAGGAATGTCACCAGTTTTAAGTCAGGCTGTATATTTTTCAGTTTACCATTTAGTTCAAGGTGCCATCTGTGAACTACAAAAGATGACTTAACAGTATACAAGTAAACATGGTAAGTAGGGTCAGGCCTGCATTTTAATGATCTCTAGCAGCATTTTATCTACTTGCCAGCCATGTACCACAATGAATACAGCTACAAAAATATAGGTAAGTAACGAGTTCTTGCAGTTTTTCCTTTTTAACCATATTTTTTGTGCCCTCCAAGCACCCAGAATGAGATTCAGTTATGAGAGACACACCAGCTTATGCAAAACAATACAGACATATTAAGTTATTTATTCCTAACTCACTATTATCACTCTGTCGCTATGGCAATTGCAGCTTATTCTGAAGATAGTCCAAGCTACCACATATTTTTTTTTAGTAAAAGTAAATTGTAAAATAACCTAATGTAGTTCCAAATTAATTTTGACTGCTAGTGATTTAGTAGTTAAAATCTCAAGCTGATTAATGAACAAATTCTCATTATCGCATAACGTTCTTGCCACATTAGGTTGGATTTTAATAAAAACAAGCCAGAACTGAAAATAAACCTCAGCATATTACATTAAAAATATTTGTGTCGATTATTGTACAAGTTAGAGACATAGCTAAATCAAATGGCAATGCTAGATTGTCATATGACAGGCCCCATATAAAATCTCCACTTAGAAAAATAACATAATAATAATAAAAAAAAAAAAAACAGCCAAACAAGACTGACTGAAAACACACCGTCTTGGGAGGAAAGGTGGCTCATTTAACTCAATAATCCCAGCATGAGCACCTTTGAAAACCAAGTCACTCTGGAATCATGGACTGCCAGAGTCAAAAATATATACAAGTCAATAGGTTTGCTGTAACACAAGTTCGTATGGAAAAGGAATACGTCCTACAACAGTAAGTCCTTGCTCCCCCTGCCCTCAAAAGCAGTGGTGAAAATAACAGAAATATTAACTGATACCATCAAAATCAGATAATAAGCTATCAGATATTCACCAAAGCTTTAGTCACTAAATTGTAAATAAATTTATAATTTACTGTTAACTATTAGTGTTAACTCCAATCTTGATATAAAATTTACTTTGTTATACATGCTCCTATTTGAGCAGCTCGATACAAAAAAAATATATATATATACACATTTGACCACTAGGAGTAAACCACTTTATTATTGTCATTTCACAACTCCAGGTGATCAATATATAAACTACCAAATTTTATTGAACAGAAAAATAGACAACATTTTAAGATGGAAAAGTTCAAAAAGGCTCAAACAAGTCAGGCCATGTTTTCCTTGAAAAAACTAAATTCCTGCTTGAAGAAAAATCCATCGAAGACCTTTGCTGTGTAAGGCTCACGATTCTCACACACCAAAAGCATAGGAGCCAAAACTTACAGCACACACAAGTAGAATTACATCAAAAATATCAGCAACAAAGCAAAAATAAAATATGTAAGAAATTCCACGCAGCATAAGAATTCAATACCACAAGAATCCTCATGAAAATACACGGTAATAACACATTCAAAGACCAAAATTAGAACACAAATGCTTTGAGGAAATTTTTTTAGGAATCTTTCGTTTCTCTAGCTAACAAAATTGCTGGCATGACAACAGAAAAAATTAAAAAAATAATAATTAACCTTTATAATAAAATATCAAAATATAGCCACGAATGCAATTACATGTGTGCTAATGCACAAGTGTTTCAAAATATATAGGTAAAAAACAACATGCATTTTGATTTATTTTGTGTACCTCGTTTTATAAAGGTGAAAAAGGAGAGAATATTGAAGAAAAACAGCTAACGAGAAAAAAAGGGAAGGTGGTAGGAGCCTTTAAAGCTCCTCCTCCAGCCCCATCCCCCACTCGGCTCCCCGCCGGCTCTGCCCTTTCCTTCCTTCCCCCACTCTTGCTCACGGCCACGTGAGGCAGAATCAGAGATACTTGGCAGTAATGCTATACCAGGCACAGCCCCACATTATATTAATACAGCGCTAATGCTGTCAATGTTGTGAGCGCATTCGGCTGTGACGCACCACACAGCTACATTTCCATTTGCTCTACTTTTTCCTCAGAGAAATGGACCCTGTGTGCCATAGCCTTTTGTAACACAAAGGCAGACTGCAAAAAATCTATTTATGTTCCCGCCAATACACTCTATTCTGTATTTTCCCAATGTGCAATAACAGTGAAAGAGTCCAAGAGACTGAAAATATAAATCAACTTAATAGGTTGCATTCTGGAAAATGACCTTTTAGATTAAAAAAGGTTGTTAGAAAACCTTACCGCTATGTGTTCTAAAACTGGCCCCCAGCTAGTTTCCATTTGTGGTGTTTGGTACATAAATCCGTATGAACATTAATAGTCCACAGCGTCAACCCTACTTATGGACACTAGGTTTTCCCTTCTGGTCACCTTTGGAACTAAGAGTTTGTGCTGGCTTGACATCTGTTCTAAATCCAGTAAAATGTGTTCTCTACTCTGGACTCAATTAAGTAATATATCTGCCTCCCATATTACAGGCTACTTAATGCCTTATCGTGTAACAGGAAAAATATGATCTCAACCACCTCCAGTTCTTTCCATTTAAAACAGAACTGTTCCCATAGCAGTGTGTGTGTGTGTTTTGAGTGGCTCATAGTTACATTAACAGTATTTGGAATGCACTGATTAGTTGAGAATCTTTTGATTTTGATATGAATTTCATTTTTAATTAGTGTTGGATTGTCACGTGCAAAATTATTTTCCAGAAATGCAATTTATCATAAAAGTTTCGCTAAATTTATAGTATTGTAGCTTGCAACAAAATTGTCATTGAGGGAATAAATATGATTAGCAGAAACAGGCAATGCCATCTTGCCCTAATTTAGTATATCAAACGTGGCAGCCAAAATACAAACAAATGAATGTCAACCATTACTGAACCTTTACTTCAATCTTCAGTGAAATGGATTTATTCTACCTGTTCATTTCCACCCAATTTTAACCTCAAACAGCTTTTTCCACAGGCAATACGCAAAACTATAAAGCTGGAACTTTTGGGATTTATTCCAACCCCACACTCCTTACTTCGTTATCAATTAGCAACTGAGTTTTTGCTAGAGCAAAGGTTGTGGCTAGGGGGAAATATATAAATTAAGTAATAAACAAACAAACAAACTAAAGTTTTTTTGATGCAGCAACTTGTATGTTTGCCACATTTCTGCCTAGTTGCATATGGCTGGATTTTGTTAAGGATCTGATATGCGAAATCCTGCCCCCGTTATACCATGAATGAGAAAACGTTTACAGAGATTTTTCCAAAACTCTCTCAGTTTAAATCCAAAGTTTGGGGAAAATTCTATAAAGGAAACTGTCACTTAGACAGGAGTGTGGGTTCAAGGTGCGGTGCAATTTCGGTACAGAAGAGAAACAATGACATCGTAGTTCTTGTGATGTGGTGATTAAGGGTGGAAATTGGCAGTGACTGCGAATCAACAAAAAATCTCCAAATCAATACAAGTTTGTTGATTCAATATGTATCACAATTTTAAAAACAATTTTTACTGAAGAGCATTTTACTGTAGGTCTACATTTCACAAAAAGGGCTATAATGGTGCAGATATTCATCGTGTGACTTAAAGTTACAGCACATTCAGTTCGGAATGCGCAACGAAAACAAATTCATACCATTCTTGACATGGGTAAAACCTAAAATCACAAGTTGATATTCAACATGGAAAACATTATGCTAATTGTGGCTTTGAGTTGGTTCTAGTGCTACAGAGCTGAAAGCCCCCACCCCACTTAAATAAGTACTTTGGGAAGATTTTGGTTTCCCAATAAATTACAGCAACACCAGAGAGAGAGAGAACAGCGGATAAGAATAAGAATGCCTGTCAGCTCTGTTATACCGAACTCGGATATTTTTCTGGGAGCACATCCAACATGCTAACTCATTCTAGCCTCCTAAGACTCAGCAATTCATTTCTGTCCTCTGTGGGGGACACGAGTCTGAGACCTTTAAGTGAAGCACCATATATGCAATTTGTTTGAATCCTACTGTACTGTCAAGAGGACATCCCAGGCTTTCTAGAGATGCCACATTTTATGGCAAAAAGGGAAGTAAGTGACCAATTTTATATCATAGGATCTGGATGTACTGGACAGCAAAGGCAAGGATCCCAGTTATAGCCAGTTCAATGAGTCTAAACAGATTTTT
>JAODKE010006437.1:0-20061 GCA_026779605.1 Mormyrus hasselquistii
GGGGGGGGGGGGGTTGCTAGGCAAATTTCCGCCTGACATGTTAACGTTTGAGTGAGAGAATTGAAAAATGAAATGCGGCTGCATCTTGGAAAAGGTTGCTGGTGTTTTACTTATTTTACAGAGAGTATTGAAATTGAAATGTTCCTGCAGTTTCTAAAATATAAGGGATCCTGTATAGGCAACACAAAACTAAATACATCACACACTAAATTCAAGCACTTGGGACAGCTGATGCGTTGGTGCATCATGAGGTTTGCACACGATTTCGCAGCATGTTGGCATAATCTCTCCTGTGTAGTAGACCTGTGTCTGTCTGTGGCCTCCTAAATGAGGAAAGTGTCAGTCTTCAGCACAGAGGTCAGTGTGTCCCAAACCGTTCCTCGAGGACCCTCAGCCGCTCCATGTTTTTGCCCCCTTCCAGCTCCCTGCCCGATAGTCCTTCCCTTCGACCTGGGAGGCAGCAAAAACGCGGACTGTGTGTGGGGCCCCGAGGACTGGATTGGGAAAGACGGCATATGCCAAAGAATATGTGATTCCTGGGCAAATGTCAGAGAATAACTAACAGTAGAATGCATAAAGTTAAATTGAGTTAACAGGGCTTTAATTCAGACTATTACTATAATATAATGAAGCAATTTTATTAGAATTAAGTTTGTTTTTTTCCTCCTGTTTTAGGGGATTTTGATCTTCAGAAAGTGAAGGAATCTACGTATTTCTTCAGCTGAGGCGGGGGCCTGCAGTACCTGTGCCAAGTGTTTGGTCTTCGTGACCTCAGCAGAATGACCACTCTGGGGGGGGGGGGCTGTTCATCCTTCAGTCCGCCATGCAGCAGCCTGTGCTGTTAATGCCCCCTTCATGCTTCGACACGAAGCCACACAGCCTTCCCTGCATCTCGATGTAAACGTATGATCTCTGCGTGTTCATGTGCGTATGCGCATACATGCATTGACCATCCCATGTGAGTCAGGCTGTCGTGGGCGATCCAGGGGGGGCGGGTGTATAGTCCTCACTGTCCTGTACAGACCGCTCTCCGGGTCACATGACTGTTTATCACACGGTGATGCACAGAATCCCCACATTTGGAGGGATTTCTACATTGGATGGTTTACCCACTCATAATGAGTGTGTTTGTAATTCTTTGAGAGACATTTCATTGTCACATGTACATGTTTTTCTTCACTGAATGTGTCTTTTGTTAAATACAAATTACAGCTTCCTGACAAATAAATATTTTTAATTTAATTAACTTTTAGCTGCATTAAGTGTATTTCATTCCTCATTTCTAAACAGGTCCTGCTTTATCGCTGCTTAAGACCTTAAGACCCAGAGTCTGTCATGCATCAAAAATATATTCCCCATGGTATAAAACTATGGAGACTCCCTACCAGGTTACTGTTCTGGGCATTTACCGCTTTTACTGATTGTAAGATTATACAACATAATAATTGTGCATAAACTATAAACCTTTTTTTGTTTAATTGGTGTGGACTTAATCTTTATAGAAATGTGTTAATGAAATGTTCTCACTTGTACTGTTTTGGGCAAATTCTCTGCACCGTTGATTGTTTACAGAACCACCTGTCGTTCCCAGATCAGAGGGTTTGCCAAGTCATTGCATTGAATTTTGAGGATGAGTAAAACACAGCGTAACAATAGGCTCCCTGTCCTCTACATAATTAATGACAGTACAGAGCCGAAAAAAAGACAAAGTTACTGCTCTGTGTGAGACTTTAAGAACAGGTCACAGGAGCGATGTTGCGTCTAATCTATGTTAATATTGACTGGCAGAAAGAAATGAAATTTTAGCAGGGAAATTGTCAGACACAGGCATCCAGTTTCAAAGAAGATAATTAATATTTCAAATGCTGTGCATGGCAGAAATGACAGGTGTGCAATTTCTGTACATTTCAAAGGCTAATATATCTAAATGCAGCAAATGCTTTCATTTAACACAATTATTCATCTATAAAATATAACATCAGACATTGTAACTGCTATAAATGTTGATTATGCTTATGTCAGCTGCAGAACATGGCATCATTAAGAATATGCGCAAAATATACACAAGTATTCACACAAAGAGAAGGTAGACAAAATAATGAGTAACAGTGTTATGAGGAATGAGAGACAGTTCTTGATATCACAGGCCTGTTAAAGTTGGGAAACCATTTTCCTCCAGAACAGCTTCAGACCTGAAATGGTATCATATCATGTGTTCTGACTTCTTGAAGAGGAAAAACCGCTAGTTCTTTGTAGGATGAATGGGATTGAAATTTCCGAAACTGCCCATAAAGGTTCAGTAGTCTTTGAATCGGGCCCTGATAGGAGACTGACCTCATCCTTTTGTTCAGAAAAGAACTCTTTCAATGTAACCATTTGTTCCTCCATTATGTCCTTATATTACAGTCTTTATACCATAAGGTGCATCTCATTCTGTGAAATGGCCTCCTATCCCTTGACCATTATACAGCCATCCAGGGCAATCATCAGACCTTGGAACCTCCAAAATGGCTGCCCAATCCAATAGGCATTGTAGTCTGAAAGCATTCTTTGGCTCTGTTCAATTGTAAACATGTCTGTATGTAGGAAAATGGTTGAAAGATGACTCATGAGACCATATGGTGATTCCCCCCTGCCCCGCCCTGCCCCGCCCTGCCCCGCCCCATAGCTCTGTGGTCCAGGTGTTGTGCTCCTTATACCAAGCTGTGTCTTCATACTCTGGCTTTGAATACAAGCATCTCCTGAATGGCAGCCCTGCTTTGTAACTGTTTTCCGGAGCTCAGGATATACCGTTTCTGTGGGGACTGGGTCACCAAAGTGCTGATTTATCTCTGTGGTAATTTAGGTTGTGCATTTGTGGTGTTTAGTGACTATCCAGATAGACGTCTGTGTCTCCCTGCCAGTGCACTCTGACGTTTCAGCTCTGCCCCTTGATGCCAGTGCAGTTTGTCTGCATGATGCCTTTACAGTCTATTCCCCGTGACACATTTAATAATTTCACAGTTTGTGTGAGCGAAGAGCCTATAATTTGGAGACCCAGCTCTTGGGCCTCTTTGGGACATAGTTGCATCATGTTGCTGGCAAATGAAAATGCCTCTTTGTGGCTGATACTTACTGCTAAGTGAGCGTTCAGCTGTGGCTATGAGACGATGCGTAATGCCCACGGCAGTGAGTAGGGGCAGGTATCCTGCCGTTGATATATCTGTGCCCGTTCTGCCTTCGGCGTAGCATGGCGCCGGCGTAATCACATTCCATTCATAACGATACATCACTAAGAAGGTGGCTGTTTCCAGTTGCTCTAAATAAAATTATTGACTCAAGCAACCGAAGGAAATGAGGGAGGAGATATGAACGAAATACAAGATATGAACAAACTACAATGGAGGAGATATAAATGATTACTAGAAATGTCCTTGCGGAAGATTGTCTGTCTTTGTATGTGGTAGATGTAGGACAGAGCATATGGGTCACAAACACACCTATACCTTAGCTATTCATATACGGTACAATTGAATCAACCACTAAGGGGCATTCAGAGTAAATTCTGCTGTGAGAAATGAATTGCACTTTACATTACCATATGCTAATGGTTCATAAACTGCATCTCACAATATGAATGTCAGTATTGAACGTTTATTAATTTAAATGAGACCAAGAGTTTAACCTTGTTCACTGTATGATTTTCTTTTTTTTAATGCCCACCGGAGGCAGAAAGGCCTTCATTATGATTTTGTGCACACATTTAACAGAAACCTCACGTGTCTTAACATGTGTTGCGTTACATTCTCAGAGTTACGCTGACTTTAGATAGTACATCATCCTGTCTATCCACCTCTACATCCATCCAGGGCTGGCATCCAGGCCAGAGTTTTTGCTGTACTTTTTTATTTATTTTTTTTTGCATATCTGACATAAAAACAAACTCTCCAAGTTAAAAGCACAGCATCTCGAATGAAGGATGTGTAAGCTACTCTCAGAATACTGCGGACGCACTGCTTTCGTAACTCATCTATAATGGTATTCACTGCACATATCAGCTTCTGCTTTCTTTAATGGACTGACTAGTGTAGGTAAGCGGTGCTACACTGCTGAACAAGGAAGTGTTCCTATTGGTGGGAGGCCGGATGGGGGAGGGGGGCTGGTCCATGCTGAAGGTCATGAGGTGAGGTGGGAGGGGGCCCAGTCCTCGGCGTGCTGTTCGTGGGACGTGCTGGCTGTTCGCCACTTGCCACGGTGCTGACAGCTTCTGAATCGTGACAGAGACCCTCCCAGCTAAAAGCATTAAGAATCAGCTGACCGAAAGAATCCTCAGAATGATCACGTGACCAGGAAGTACGCAGCTCCATCTATCCTGTGCTTCGTGACCTAAGTTCACCATGACACATAGGCGTGGAGTCCTACACAATTAAAGTAAGCAGACATAACCTGCCTGCCGTTATGACATTTATGTATTAGGTCTACACTACATACACAAATCTAGCATATATATATATATATAATTTTTTTATATATTTTATTTTTCATATCTCTCTTTAGTTTCTTAAACTTTATTGCACA
The DNA here is from genome assembly GCA_026779605.1 of Mormyrus hasselquistii. Taxonomy (NCBI): domain Eukaryota; kingdom Metazoa; phylum Chordata; class Actinopteri; order Osteoglossiformes; family Mormyridae; genus Mormyrus; species Mormyrus hasselquistii. The sequence continues at coordinate 4,558 of JAODKE010006437.1, forward strand.
GTCTCAAGACCGAATCAGGGTACATTTCAATACATGCTGTACTTCTATAACTGCATGTATTAAAGAATCTTGAATCTGGAATAAATGAACTGGAAGGACACATTTTGGCTGCTGCTACGTGCAACATTTGCGCTCCTGCGTCGTCCACGACACCCTACCCTGCTATCCATCCTCTCTGTCACTTAGCTGCTACAGGGCACCTCTCGGAATGCGCTCGCTTGTGGGGAGGGCTGTGTCTGGGGAGGGGAGGGGCCACAGTGCCGGCTCGCCGCGTGGCCCGGCTGAATCAGAGAGGGGCCGCGTCTGAGCCTCCGGCAGCCGCTGAGCCGCATATCCTTGGGGTGACCTTTGTGTGACGCAGGCTGATCGACGCTCACATGCACAGATGCCTCACTAGTGACGCAGCATGACAATCTGCAGCAGAATCTCCTCATCTTTGGATGGGGGTGGGATTACGCCGCATGGGGGGGCCTCCGAGATGGTTTTGTTTTTCTACACAGTTATTCATCCCTCATTAATCCATAATAATAATAATAATAATAATAATACATCCCATAGTACAAATTATGCTTTATTGCCATTTTTATAATACAGTGAACAAACCTTTTAAAACGTGAATTATAACTGCTCATTGAGATTTTAATGACCCTCTAAAAGAACATTTTCTCCGTCATGTGAAGGATACTTGTCATTATCACCAACAGAAAAGACAAGGCGTCTGCAGGTAGTATACCAATGCTCTCATGTTTTATTGCACTTTTTAAATTACTGCATGTCTTCACCGGTCATCATCGCCGCATCGACAGTGTGCCGTAATGTGTCAGGCGTCTCATGTGGACCTTCGTCACGGTTTCCACAGCGGTGCACAGAGTGCAGATCGTTTGATAGACTTTTTTTTTTCTACTTCTTTGGCCAAAACGTTCTGAGCACCAAGCACTGACCTTTCATGTTAATCACCAGCTTAGTCTCCACAGAAAAAGAATGTTTGAACAATACATTAAGAATCATATTCCATTATAAAGATTTAACAATGAATTTTGTCATATCCACTTATTAAAAGTACATTAAGTAATTAATAACAAATAGACTTTGTTCTTTGCCGCTGACTGATATTGCCACAGGTAGACACAGCCGTACTTGCGTTGCCCCTACGATGAGACCTGGAGATGATGCCACAATTGCATCCCAAAGGACAGTGATGCAAATATACAGGTACTCAGCATCGGAACCCTGTGAACCCTGGGACTAAGGAAGCTTAACTGGCAGGATTCTAATTACCATGAGACGCTTTGTTTCCCTCCTGTCTCATAGGAACTGCTGTGACAATACAGTTCAGCTCTGAAAATCCTTTAATGTTCATACTGGGGTTTGCATGAGAACAAGTAACTTCCAGGGACATCCCAGTGACACTAAGAATACTGCCACTTTTCAAACTGCCTTGACATTTTAAAAACATTGTATTAACCAATTCTTTAGCCATGTTCCAAAATCTAGCATCTTTTCATGCTTGGTTGGAACCTCTGGAGCTCGCGTTTTGCTGGCTTGGTTCCTTGATTCTTTTTTTGGAATCGACTTTCATCCCAGAGCAGTGAACAGGAAATATCTTCTGTCAGGTTCTGCCTGCCCCGACGCTGATGGACTGCACACAACATTACAGCTCCTTTGACTGTAACTACAGCGCGTTGACGTAGAGTCTTATAGAGTAATCAAACAGCTACATTAGGTGAGCTTCCAGCATCCGAAAGTGAGCTGGACATCTCTAAGGATTACATGTGCAGCTGAAGAAATAGTTTTATCTTCTGATAAATGCAAAACAAGTGTTAAACTGAAAATTCAGTTCTATATATATATATTTATATGTACTTTACAATTTTTCATTCCCCCTTTGTCACGTATTGCAATGAATTATCACAACAGGAGGAGGACTTTGCATTTCATACCCACACAAAGAAACACCATGTAGAAAGTATATACACCAGGCGGTAGGTCTGTACAGCACACATGGTGTATATACACCAGGCGGTAGGTCTGTACAGCACACATGGTGTATATACACCAGGCGGTAGGTCTGTACAGCACACATGGTGTATATACACCAGATGGTAGGTCTGTATAGCACACATGGTGTATATACACCAGGCGGTAGGTCTGTACTGCTCACATGTTGTGACTCAGACAATAAAAGCAAAACCCTGATTTGCGTAATACTCCATAGTTAAGGAACGCGGACTGGTCCAATTTCGTAGTTAAGGTTTTCGGATGGAACGAGAAACAGGAGCATCGTAAACATCACTGGGCTCCCCGAAACATTCCTGTTCATAACATTTAGCCCCCAAACATTTAAACCTGTACAATTTACAGCAGCTCAAAGTAGAGCAGATTCATATACCAGCATAGGGAAAAACTGCAGAAGGTCAGTGAGTTACACAGAGAGAATGTACAGTTGGCATATTCATTCAGTCACACGTCCGCAATCGTGTTCTGCTGCCTTTGACATTTTTTTCCTTTCTAAAAAACCCAAGGATTTGTGAAGTCATTGAGGTGACTCGTCCCACAAAAACGCTGGTTGTTAATTAAAGAGGGCTCTCCCAGAGGAAGCTAATGTCCTTTCAATCTGAAATGAACCTGAATTTGCAGTGCAATGTGTAAACCTGGAGCTTTTTAAACTATGAAACATTTCTTTTTCCCTTAAGATTTTCCTAGAACATTTATTTGGCAGTATGTTAACGCTATACTGGCTAAACAGGAATGTGACTGATGTAAAATTAACATCTAGAATTGTGGAGAGCTGTGTAGTGGTGTCAGTCTGGAAAAATAAATGCTTATCATTCATCCATCCATCCCTCCATTTTTTGTACCCACTTGTCCCATTCAGGGTCATGGGGGCTGGGGGCCTATCCAGGAAGTTATAGGTGCAGAGCAGAGAACAACCCAGAATAGGGCGCCAACCCCCTCACAGGGCACATGATAAATGCTTATCATACCCGGGCAAATGCTGATCGCACTATTTACCACTTATCTTTTTGTTTTTTCACAGTGGAAAAAATGGCAGAAATGGTAAATTACCAGAGCTGTGTAAAATGTTCTTTTGATGTAGGAATCAAGCTTTACCGGGTGACAAAGCTCACTAGGTCAATGAAAAAACTCATATGATACAAAACTATCAGCCTCTCAATTTGTTACACTTCAAAAAAATAAATATTATCAAAATGTAAGAACTGACATTCAAAAAAAAAAATATTTGCCAGAAAAAACTCAAAATACCCAAAATGCAGCAGTAAATTTCAAACAGGAAGTGAGAACACGAGTTGGCAATATCACTATCCTCCCGTAACAGTCAGCTGTGCGCCAAATATCTCAATGTAGATTGAGATGTGATACAAACACTGCTCCTTCATGCAACACGTAAACGCTTCTTTGTGATGAGTGGAAGCGAAATTACACAATGGTCCACTTTTCACAGGACTAAGATGCATTTGGAAGTACAGTCATCCTTTCAACTTGCTTTGCTTTTTTTGTTTTGTATTGTTTTTTTGCTTTACAGTGCTTCTGGTATAAGAGTCATCGTCCACTATCCTTTGCATACATTCAACATAAAAGGCTACAGATTAGCTGTAATAGTTTTTAAAATCTGTGATATTCATGTAACAAAAAGTCCTAGATCCTTGGATCTAGTTAGACCAAATCCAGGTATATCGCGACATGCCTTTTGATCCGGAAGTGAAGCTGGCTCTTACACTGCCCTCTGCTACAATGAAACCTTACTTTTCCACTAGATATAACTATGATCACCATTATGGAATGACCTAGGATGACAATAATGATCTGAAAAAACCCTGGGTGAAGAAATCGGGGAAAAAAGCAATTAAATTGCCTCTGAAAAGGACAGAACAAGAAAACAATAAATCTATGTGTGCTTTGCTAGTCAGACATGCACACATAAAACCAGCTCAAAGTGGGTTAATAGACTAATCAGGTTGTCTAAGTAATTAAATCCTGAGTTATTTTTGTTTAAAGTAATTACAAGGATCATATAATAAGCCTTGGAATGGGATAATCGCATTGGAAATACAGAACCCGTCAAACGATATTCTCAAGAAACTATCTCATGGCATTTCCTGCTGGAACCAGGGACGCCTTAACTGGTCCCCGTCCATGGGACACCACGAGGCCCCTCTGATTTATCCGTCTTCCTTCAAGCCTCACAACGGCAAACCAGGCAACACAAAAGCACTGGCCTTCCCTGGGGACTCTAAGTCACTGCTAACCCTCATCTCCGGACACCCTAGCGATAAAGCAGACTTGACAACAATCCACCCACCCATCCCAATTCGACAGCTCCTCCCCCAGTCAGGGTGGCGATTGTCCAGACCATGTCCAGGCAGACACACAGGCCACGGCAGGTGGTACTCAGGACGGCACGTCAGTCCCACACAATCTTACTAAAGCAGCAAAAAAGTCGCCATTATTAGCAAGTGCAAATATATCAGTGGTAATGTCCTGCTGTGTATGACTGGACATACTAATTATAGATTATTGCGGATATTAAAAAAAATATGTGCAGACATTGTCAGACAGCCTATTAGGGCATTAAGTGAGATGTATCTACAGTTATTTATTTGCTGTGTCGTTTTGCCAGACATTTTCAGTCACTTCAGTCTTTCAGTTCTATTGCTTTTTCTATACATTTTCCATGCATCATATCTCTCACAGTTTTCACGTTTCAGATTATTGCATCTGCTATTTGTCCTAAGATGTTTTCATCATAATGAAAGTAATAATGTCAGGAGATAGACAAACATCCTACTCCATACTGTTGATCGGCAACATGGAGGAAGAGGAAGCAGAAATGATCATTAATAAGTCAGCTAACCATGATGAGATGGAATGGAAATGTAGTAAACACACATACACGCTGCCTGGTTCTACTGGGGACGTGTTCTGAGGCTAACTGGAGTGGTCCTTAGTCTAACCCCTTTACCGGCACCTGCCTTGGCTTGATAGATCCAGGAGAAATTAGTGAAATCTAGCATTTAAGACCTCACTGAGATGCTGGACTGCGATCTTCTAAAGTTTCTCCATAGCAGAAACTCAAGAGTAATAACTGGTCATTTTTTGCTGCACTATTTACCATGTTGCTGTTCTAAATCTTCTAGAAAACTGAACGCGGTGGTAAGTACTACTCTTGTAAAATGGCTTCATAAACTCAAGAAATGTGAACATATCAGCAGAAACTTCAGTTTAATTTCATTATTTGGGATACTGATTTTTTTTACCAGTGCAATACCACATTCATTGATATCCTGACTGCGTGGTGCTTTTTTGTGGCCGTATGGCCAGTGAACGTCATTCAGGTCAGAGTGTAAATCATTAATGGAGCTGTGAGGTCAACTAAGTATCTTTTTTATCTTCCACCAGTCAGGTGACACATTAATATCTGAAATACACATACAGGCTATATTTCTTCAGTGGTCCCATAGTATCACACTTTAACACATCAAAGCTACAGACATTATCGGCACGGCCAAACACACACACACACACACAATCCTGACCCAGCAAAGGCTCCGGGTCTGCATTTCAGCAGTTCTGCAGCGTTCAGTAAGCAGTTGAAGTCAACCTGGGATGAAATCCAGACAGCTAATACTAAAGATCATTATCAACACAGAAAGTTCAGTTTACAAGTGCCCAATTCAAGTGACACAGCAATATGAGGTGACATATAGAGTTGATTTACTGCTTATCTGTGGATTCACACCTCTGGTGGATCGCGTCCCATCGCCCTGTATCCCGCAAGATTTCTTTAAAGCTACCAGGTCGGTTTGACACACAGTAAAATGCAGTGAAATGAAGCTAAGAAGGATCAAATGAAGGCTAACTGTTTATTTAAAAAAAATAACAATAAAAAATAAAACTCTCCCTAAGATCAGCCCATAAGAATGAGGTCTTTTTATAACGTCGAGAATTGCATTGCTGTGCAATTGAATCAGCACTGGGATGCATCTCTATTCTAACATTCAAGTTCCCACGCAGTTTCTCTCCCTTCATGCCTCTTATTCTAGGTTGGAATGGAGACTAATCACCCAAAATCCAGCATACAAAAGGAGCTGGGAATCTGGTTTTTCATGGGGAGCATCGAGAACGGTATAAAATGTTACTGTAAGACGGCAAGTCCTCTGAATACACACCCAGCCAGTGAAACATATCTGGTTATTCAGAATCTGAAATGGCTTCAGTTAGTGGGTGCATCTGTCGCAGAACAGTCCCGTATAATTCCATCCATCCATTCATCCATTTTCTATAGGCAGGGTCACAGCAGTTTGGAGCCTATCCCAGAAGCTACGGGCACAAGGGAGGGAGTAACCCAGGATGGGGTGCCAACCCATCGCCGTTCTGTATCATTCGGCTTCTGTTATCCCACTTTCCAACTTTGTGCAAGTTCCAGGACGATGACAAAACTTCGACTAAATATTTTATCCTTAAAACAGAGACACACCACTACAAAAACGAGGAGAAATGGGAACGAGAAAAAAAATGGAACCAAATTGCGTGGGGGGACAAGTTATGGATGTAAAATCATAATAAACACATAGGCTGAGATTAATTATGGCTTTAAAAGTAGGAATCAAGGCAGTTAAATGGATCTCGTTTTATATTTTCAGGTTTGTTTTTGTTTTTAGTTTTTTTCTCCCGTTTACACAGACGCACATCACCATTGTGTTAAAGATCAACTTTGGTCTGAAGAAATTACAATGTAGCTCAAACTGCCAGGAACGCGCTTTGACACTTCTCATTTTTACATGTTCATTTAAGATCGACCAGCGGTCTAAAATACTATAAGCTTTTTTTTTCATCATTTTCTTTTTTTTCTAAAACAATACTAATATAACAGCTTCATAAGTAGAACACCTAAGTTATATAGCAATTTCATACACAAAAAGGACACCCAAAAAAACACTTTCGCAAAGCGTTGAACTTCATAATTGTCATCCGAAGAGGGTCCCTGATTTTCTCTTTTGTTCCAGCTCTCGCTAGTTTGCATCGTTTGGATTTTATACAGTGTGTGACTTATATATTTTGTTTTTCTTTTACGGTAGAGAAAGCAAACGAAGGAGAGGCGTCGAAGGCAGGATATGAGTAGGTGCTACAGCTATTCATTTATGTGGGTTTATATTATACGCGTGTAGAGTACAAATATTCCGCTACTCCATTCTAAATTGTTAGGTACAAGTTCCCTCTTTGCTTTGTCACCAGTCACTCGTTATACATTCTTGTTGTAAGATTCGGGGACTGACAGGGAGAGGGAGACGTGGGACGAGGACCAGGACCCTTGTAGCTCACAAAACATGGCTCTTCAGCACACGGGACTCTTCCGTGTCACAAGTTGGAGGAGAGCCTGGATCTGATGGAGTCCGTTTCGGGGAGACTGACTATGGAATCTTTCTTCGGTGCCCCAGGGTCCAGCTGGCCCAGTCCGACAGCGGCGGCTGCCCCGACCCCAGGCGGCACACCAGCGAGGGACGAGGAAGGGAAGGAGCCCATCGACATCTGATGGGGGAGCATTACCCTCTGTGGCACCGCCCCCCTGTACCCCGATGCCCCTGACGTGCCAGGGTGGGCCTGGGGTGGCCCGATGGATGTGGAGGAGACGCGGGTCGACTGAGGCAGGCTGGGGGCCGCCGGCGGAGCGCCCTCGTGTGGCAGGGAAGGCTGTGATGCCGACAGAGCGCGGGCATCTTGGCTCAAACTGCTGCTGTGCAACGAGTGGGTGCTCTTGTGCGTGGCAGGCCGCTGTGTGGGGCTGGGGGCCCGCTGCTGGACTAGGGAAAGCTGAGAGCCAGAAGAGGCCCCCATGGGACTGGAGCCATACTGGAAAGTTCGTGCCCCGGTGGCGAGCGGGCTCTGGACGGGGGGGCTGGAGATGGCTGAGGCAAAGGCCCCGCCAGAGGCCTGGGGCTGGACAGCCTGCTGGGCCTGGAGTGGGGACACAGAGACCGGGCTGGACAGGCTCTGCACCACCTGGAAGCGGCGCACCATCCTGGGCGACTGAAGCGCCATGGGGCCCACTAGCGGGCTGGCCACCTGGGGGCAAAAGCTTAAGGCCACGGCCTGCTGCAGCGTGGCGATGGCCGAGGGGGCCTGCGAAGGGCCTGGGGGGGCGAAGATGCCCCCGTGCATGGGCGGGGTCAGCGACATGGCACGTGGCTGGTCCACCGGCTGCACCATCTCCCGGTCGTACTTCACGATCTCCTGGATCATCTCGTTCTCGCGGTTGTTGAAGACGCCGGAGTTGAGGTCATGCTGGACCTTGTGCATGAGGATGGAGTTCTTCTTACCTGGGAAGGATTGGAGGAGAGACATTTGGTCAAAGTGACCTCTGAGCTGGAAGCCCAGCAGAACACAGCCACATTCATGGATTCACACTCCAGTGATATTCTGCCTAATAGTTTTCATTTTCCATTAAAAATATTACAATGTTCTGATCTACAAAAGCCAGTGTGTGCGTCAGCATTCATACTGACAACGTACTGCTATTATAGCCATTAAGCTTTGTTCGAAAATAGTAGTTAAAATTACATAAAAACTAGTGCGAATTTTAAGGTAATTTGGGAAACTTTCTATAAGGTAACCAAATGACTACATAACCAAACAATAATGACAATACTGACAATAACAATATGTACTAATTAATTGACATGCTTGACTCTCCTTGGATAAGAACTCAGCGTTAAGCTGGTTCAGTCTTTCCCAATCTGGTCCTCAGGGACCCGCAGACAGTCCACATTTTTGCTCCCTCCCAGCTCCCCAGAGGGACCGACAATGTGGACGGTCTGTCAGGGAGCTGGGAGGGAGCAAAAACATGGACCTTCAGTGGACCGGCCTGGGAAACACTGAGCTAGATGGACGGTAATAGTAAGGGTGTGTGCTGCTAGACCTCCAGTCAGAGACGTAAACAAGAAGAGAATCCAAACAGTTTACAATACATATCACTAAGAGGGCCTCACAGCAGCTTCTACAGAAATCTGACGCCATTCCACTCGAGTCAAGCTTGCAAAAATACATCATTATTAAGAGAGGGTTCTATTCAGGACTAGTAAAATCCTGAAGGGATCTCATTGTCTTTGAAATGCAAATAGCGAAACTCATGTCTCTGCTCCTTTATGTCTCCATTTCCAGCGTCAGAAGCAGCCCTCATTACGAACTAATGACTCCGGAATTCCTGTCATTTAAGCCAACAGCGTGAGCCAACATTGGTGTGACAAACCAGAGCTGACCAACAGTAGCAAAAATAACCGGGTCCAGCATGTAGACAAGACAATCTACTGAAGCTGTTTGGCATGAAAATAATGTCGAAAAAGATCTACATAACGATTTTTGTTTTGAGATTCATGTCTCCTGAATAACTTTCATGGAACATTCAGGAACGTGACTCTGGGTTCCGAGGACACCAGTGATTTCAAACTAGACATCAAATCTGTTGGCATAACGCTTCTGTAACTACATGTGCTAGGTGGACAAAGTCTGTCTGATGTCAGATGCCACATAAAGAGCATATTGACCTTGCTGCAGGGAGACTGGGCCTTACCGTCCAGAGAGGGAGAGATTTATGAAGTTTACACAGAATGTTTACACAGCGGACTCTGAATACACAGCCTTGTTGTTTTCACTAGCTGATAACACTTTTAAGCTAACAATGAAACAGCATAAATTGAAATGTTCCATAGCAACTAACATACAAATAATTTTTAAAAGAAATTTGATTTATGATTGTCCTTATTTCATGTCTGCTATATACTGATTGCTTAATAATGTTGTTAAACTGGGTGATAAGATACTGCTGTATACGGATATTAATTTATAAAAAAATTGTGCTGCACCTGCTGTGAGCTCTTGATAATAATAATAATATATTAAACATTAAAAATGGAATTGCTTTTTTAAATTAATGGACAATTTTTAATCAACCAATGGACTGATCGACCAAAGCTTAACGGTAAATCTGAATTAATATCATAAAAATTCAAAGAGATACTAATATTATATTCATGTTAAAATGACCCCCCCCCCTCACCACCCTCCACGCATCATTAACTGGACACAGTTCAAAGCTGCCAGACTATCTCCATGTTTTATTTTTATGTAGAAATTGTAGTTTGTGCTACTATGCTTTTTCTGTCTTTGTCTCTTCATGCAGCTGTGTACCATGTTTACTGTAATTACAAGAAATTTCCTTCAGGGTAATAAAATTATTCTGGTTGTCCTTCTTAAAACTCATTATTTCATGCTGGCATATTCACTTTGAGATCATCTATTTCAATGCTCGTGATTTATTGCTTTGTCATGTCTGATTTCATTGGTGATATTGAGTCATTGTTACCGATGCGGTCGAGACGGTCGATGGCCACGGTCTCGAAAGCCCTCCTCATCATAGGATACTCCTCCAGAACCTCGTTGAAGTTGTCCACTGAAAGGGAGTAGAGTCGGCAGTAGGTGTCGGCGCGGACGCTGGCTGTGCGCCTGCCGCGGGTCAGCAGGCAGATCTCTGAGAGGAGGAAACGTGACACGTGTCATTTAAACTCCATGGCGGCCCCCATATCCAGGCCCCGTCCTGCCTTTCAAATACATCTGATTACATATGAAACTTCCAACCATTCGCTGGATTATCCCAGACAAAAAATGGGGCTCCTGACCCAGAACGATGATAACAATGACATGGTAACAATCACACGATAAAGGTCACATGATGAACAGGAAGTAGAGGTGGAAATAGCCCAAATTATCCCAAGATTCATTGCATGGACTTTCGAAGGACACAGCCTGCAAATGCTACATAGACCACACCCCGCAATGGATGTAGCCCCTGAATTCGGACGCAGCCCATGACTGACCAGAACAAGAAAGAAAGATCAACACAACGGGTCTTTGTGTTCTCCTCACGTTATTACACAATGTTGAGTATTTTAGCATTATAGCGAAAGCTGAAATACGGAACGGGTGAATTAATTCACGGCCTTCCATGCAGGTGTCCTCCGAGCTTGCCTGCCTGTTTTAGAACAGTCTGGGATCTTCACTGGAGCGGGATTTTGCAACCATGCGAGGCCGGCATCAAAAGGAAAGCTTCTGGCAATTCTAACTGTTATTCTTTTACAATAACATTCTGTTTCTCCAGTGTCTGAGGCCAGACCAATCAGAGGAAGTCATATTTCCCAGTGCTGCCTCTGGCTTAGAGTCATTTTGGAGTCACGAAGTTTGACCGTGTGCGTATGAAGGCACGTATCTGTCCTACAGAGTACCGTAACATCAGCTCCCCCTGGATACAGCCTCAAATAATTATACAAAAAATATTCAAGTCATTCTCACGCTCCAAAGCTTATTAATAGAAATGTGCTAAATCAGTGGCCAGATTAACGAAATTGAGCCCCACCCTAAAGAGGTGAGCATTCAGAAGGTGGAAAAATTTAATAACAAACAGCCTTGCTGTTATAGCAGCAGTAGTTAATTCACTTTCGCTAAAACAAAAATCGGTCTTTGCCTTGGGCAAGTAGAAGGGAAGACAGATGGTCAGCTGGTAGCGTCGCACGGACCACAGGCAGGTTTTTTACCAAAGGGGGAATATATTAACAATAAAACAATATTCTAGAGCTTTGCTAATAATCCTCTAACACTCGTGGGTCTCCGTAAGACCAACAGGAATACGTTCTTGTTTCCGTCAGACCCGGAATCTCCACTTCTGCCTGCAGGGGTGACACGTCACTTAACTCTAAAAGACCTCTAAACGCTACAGCAGGCGATATGCAGCCCCCGGGAGAGAGGAGCCAGGACAACGGACTTCGGAGTGCAGTCGAGTAAAACATCAGCTTCCGCCAGCTGCCTACACAACCGTTACAGGGGACAAAGGACGTTCCGGACGAGTTATATTCTGATGATTACCTCTTCATTAAGTACTCTGACAGGTAAATCCGTCACCAGTCCTCTCAAGCTCGACATTACCTCAAGGTCATCTTTATCCTGAGCCTGCCATTTTAAAGGATGTTCTCCATATTTTTTTTAAAACTATAACAGTGGATGCCATGTCCTAATAGGAGATTAACAATATGCTGTGATTAACTGTGATTAAAACGCACACCGGCAAGTTCTGAGGGATGCAGAAAGAGGAGCTCCGATGCCCGGATGCGCGCCCCATATGCTGTCGACTCGCTGGCTAACCCCCGACATACGGGCCCAGCTGACGAGCCCCGCGGGTCACATCAGAAATCGCGCCGCTGTCCCCGCCCCGCATCCTTAACGAGCTGTTATTAATCGCTCGCCCATCTTTAGCCTCTGTTTCACTACTCATTTGTGCTTTTGGCTAAAATCTCCACTTCGAGTGAGGGTTCAAGTGTGTTAGGAAACCCCTCCTTTTCCTCCTGGCCCCGATGGGAGTATGATGGCCTTTCTGCACCAGCGCCAAATCCAGCCCCCCCTGCAAGGAACCCCAAAAAGAGACTCTGAAACTGGGACATGACTTACCAGAGGAAAATAAAGCAAAACCTCTACCTCACGGTTATCATTTCCACATTAATTTAGCCGTTAATTACATGGATGTTACTGAGGCATAGGAGGACCTGTAGACTGATGCTACAGGATGTCGTAAAATTAATAGCAAAGCTCACTGAACGTTTTTTAAAACACTGTACAACACATTATTGACAATGGCTGTGTCACAGACTCCAGGGATATCCATTTCTGAGTCCTGCTATATTTTTAAGAAATATGGATTTCGGGCAATCAAACGACTGGGGTGACGGAGAGGGTTTCATGAGCGCTGTTGCTTCCTGCATCCATGGTTGATGGTTTGAAGGCCCTCTCTGCTCTGCTTGTGTGGAGTTTGCATGCTCTCCCTCACTGGGCACATTTTCTCTGGGTACTATGGTGTCCTGCTGCAGTCCAAAGACATGCAGTTAGGCTAATTGGTGTCTCTAAATGGCCTGTAGTGTCTGTAGTGGTGTGAGATTGCATGTGTGTGACCTGCGATTGACTGGCATCCTGTCCAGTATGTCCCCCGCCTTGCGCCCTGTGCTTCCTGGGATGGTCTCCAAACCCTCCCATGACCTGGTACTGGTCAGGCAGATGGATGGTGAAAAGAAAAGGTCACTAACATAGCAACCGCTTCAAATAAGTCTGCACTGGACATCAAAAACCACAAGTTGATTTTGTGTTTAATCTTACTCTAGAAAAATATTCATTAAATACTATATTTAATATTCCACTGCATTCATGGTAAGATGTTGAACACTGCGAGCTAAATGAGTTTCTTTATATAAAAGTCTAATGTGAGTACATGTAATTCATGTGAAAAGCTGTACCTGCACCTCTGCAAACCCCACACCCACGTAGTCCGGGGCCCACTCTGTTCTCTACCTCCACCTCTGTAAACCCCACACCCACGTAGTCCGGGGCCCACTCTGTTCTCTACCTCCACCTCTGCAAACCCTATACCCACGTAGTCCGGGGCCCACTCTGTTCTCTACCTCCACCTCTGCAAACCCTACACCCACGTAGTCCGGGGCCCACTCTATTCTCTACCTCCACCTCTGCAAACCCCACACCCACGTAGTCCGAGGCCCACTCTGTTCTCTACCTCCACCTCTGCAAACCCTGTGCCCAGCAGTGTAGACCATGGCTTGCTCTGTTCTCTACCTCCAAAGTAGGATCCATCTGAAAGCTTCATCCCCATGGTGCCTTTGGTGAGCACACTCAACACCCCGTGCTGGATGAAGTACATCTTCTTTCCGATGGTGCCCTCACGGATGATGTAGTCGCCTGGCTGGAAGACCTCGAAGCGCAGCTTGGTCAGCATGGCCGTCACGAAGTTGGGGTCAGCGTTGGCAAACAGCGGCATGGAGGCCACCAGCTTGCGGCAGTTGAAGTTCACGATTTCCTGTTGGGGAAGGGAAAAGATGTCGGCCCACACTTTGAGGCTTTTGGTGGACATCTGACACAGAACAATCCCTTCATGGGCTCCTCACCTCCCGCAGTGGTTCGTTAAGCTCCTCCAGGATGCTCTCCTCATCAAACATCTTGCCCTGGTATCGGTGCTCGTAGTAGTCATGGATTTTCTGTCGGAAGTCGGCCGGCAGCTTGTGGAAGGACATATACTGCTCTACTTGCTTGTACTGGGGAAATGGATAAAGAGAATTTTAGAGCCTAGATGTTTCCTTGACAATACAGCCAGAGAAAAGCAGGAAGCATTTAAATATTTAGATGGCTTTTAAAAAGCTCATTTCAAACAACGTCACATATGGGCCAAAAGAAAAAACAGCAACAAACAACATTTATAATCTACATCCCTGTTATGGGTAGTGTTCATATTTCACCAGCAAATTATTAATCATGTTGTTTAATGTTGCATGGATCTGGAAGCTTTTTTTTATTTAATACTCCAAGGGATAGCGAGCCATAAAAAATGAAATTGTTTGTACGGAATGCCAAGAAATGCGGCATGGTGTAAAACCAGCAAAGGAACCCTATTACTGATACTTGTTTGACTTTTCTTCCTGAATTCTGTCATGCACCGGGATCATGATATTCAGAAAATGTCATTAAAGCTCTTTTTTGACTAAAAACAGTCAGGTTAACCTTCACAATTCATTTTTATTGACATGAAAATAAAATAGAAAACTAACAAAAAAAACAGAGTCAGATGAATCCATGAAATCAATGACAAAATAGACAAAATAGAGCCAAAGTGAATAATTTCGAGGTCAGCATTGGCCTTCATGCAGAAGCTCGCTGAAGGACACACTGTGCTTTGCTCAACGTGGGGAGGACGTTACGCAAGCAGACGTCTTCGCTGCTCTGAAAGCATCGGGGGCTGCTTACTAATGGGCAGGTGGGGCTTCACTGTGAGTCATCGCCGCGGCAACGCTCACAGCGGGGCACGGGGGCCAGTGCAACAAGCCCTGACATGGAGTTTCAGACACAAAACCAAGGGTCTGCTAAACTCCAGCCCAGTGCTACTGGCTCCCCCTTCCAGCCATTTATACCCACTGGCATATCGTTTCCAGCTAAACATGTTGCATAAAGGCTTAAATGTGATATATAATTAAGAGCCTTTTGAAGGGAAAATGAAAATAACAAATCTCTGTCAAGATGATAAGTTAATTCAGTGACCTTAAAAGTAAGTTAACTGGTACATCTTAACAAAAGAAAAAGTTAGTTGCCCAACTCAGAGGTACAATAGGAAACTCTTCACAGAGACTCATACCCTAACTGGTATATTATCTCCTGGCATCAAAGGTAGCTGCTTGATTTCTGTTTCCTCTTAAGACAGACGGCACCAGTCCATCCACTGATGCAGTAAGCGGTTGAAGCCGGTGAAACCATACATGACTAGGATGACGTTTTAGCCAGTTTGGTCACTATTCCTTCTACAGACATTCATACATGACTAGGATGACGTTTTAGCCAGTTTGGTCACTATTCCTTCTACAGACATTCATACGTGACTAGGATGACGTTTTA
>JAODKE010006458.1:0-10821 GCA_026779605.1 Mormyrus hasselquistii
AAATATAAAAGTATTTTGTTACAATACGTATGCAATCATACTTCGATTTTCTAAAATTAGTAAATTGCCAGGCTAATTAGTTAGTCTTTGTACTGATATAGACCTGCTTGCATTGTAATTCCATCCTTTTCCATTCCCTTATCCTTCTTGGGGTCGCAAGTACTATTGTAAAAAGGTTATTAAACGTCTATTCACAAAATACCAACGGTATTGTTTGCTTGTCTGTTTATTGTTTTCACCCCCAAACGACCATCTTTCTGACTGTAGATAAAAAAATTTAAAATCTATTTATAATTATTAAAAAAAAATGTTTTTGTTTTTCCTTTTCGCACGTTATTTTTCAGATTGTGGAAGGGAATGCAGAGCCAGAGATGACGCTCCTGACATACCTCCGGACAAAATGTATCCTTATGCTTAATAATAATAATGGAACTTTATTGATTCCCGTGGGGAAATTATTTTTACGCCTCCCTCAACTTGCTCTTTTTGTAGCGCAAGTTGTCCGCGATATACTTCAAATACTGAGTATAAATATTCTAGTCCAAATAATTTGTTCAGGTTATGTCATATTTACAAACTGATACGTTTAACGTGGAATATACTGTATTTCCATTTTTAGATTATAACAATATATGTATACTAACGGTTGGTTGTTTTTTTTTCCAACCGGAAGTTATGACCACAGCTGAATATCTGTGTATTGTGTGCATTCTGCAGTAGTAATACTCCAAATATCATTTCAGTCCAGAGCCTTTCACACAGATTTGATTTAATCATTTTGAGGGGGTGTATCTCTTGCTGGCCAATCATGCTGCACTGTACTATATTCAGGTTGATGATTCAATGCAGGGTTGTGGGTTCAATTCCTGCCCTTGCCTCTGTGTGTTTGTGTGTGTTTCTGTGTTCTCCCAATGCTTGTTTAGATTTCTACCTGCACTTTGAAACTTGTGCTTAAGCAACCTAATGTGTCTAATTTGCCTATATTGTGTGATTTTGAGTTTCGCTTGCAGAAATGGGCAACTATCGATTGTGCAGACATTCTGTTTACACAAGTCCTCGTTTATACAAACGTTTGCGATTTGTCAGTAATGGTGCAATGACTTTCTTTCCCACTAGGCAAAGCTGTACTTTACATTGTGAGGTCGCCGTTATTTACAGAAGTGTGAAAGTAAAGTTTTTCTGTCACTTGATCCTTAATATTGTTCTACTCAGTGGGACTGACTGGGACCAAGCTGGGGTGTGCAGAGGGAGGGTGCGGGGCCTGCACTGTCATGATCTCCAGGTTCAACCCACACCAGAACAGAATTGTGTATCCTTTTCTAAACATAAGCACACAAAAGTACATTCAGCGATGTGGTGGGTGGTGTGACCAGTGTTTTGAGTCTGGTGAATAGAAGGAAATGGAAATATTCATATTTCATCATAAATATGGTGTTGCTTCTGACATAGGGTTATTTTACAGTATATCATTACAAATCATTTACCAATGTGTTAAAAAGGTTGAATCTAGGTCACTGCAGAGGAACAAAGTTCAAGGGTTACAATATCATGTGATACAGATTGTGACAAAGAAATTCTTTTAATGACATGACAACACAATGTGTTGTTTCTACGGTATTTTATTTATGTATAAATGTGTATTGTTTAAAAAAAATTCCCATATTTACACAGATCCATAAAATGGCAGAATTGTACCCCCACCCCCCCATAACTGTATAGATGCTAGATAATATGTAGCATGTTCCTCTAAAATGAGGATGGCACATGATTCTTTGCAAATACCTGTGGGTCAGAGGTGTTGAATGAGTTTCTTAGGGATTATATTGGAACTCTCTCAGTATTTGATATCAGAGTGTAGTCTGCTGTTTGGTCAGGCTGGTCCTGGTTCTAGGCCTTTATGAAATACTTTCAGTCACCATGCAGTCAATGCCTGCTTGGCTCCAGTCTGCTCACTGCATTACAGTGCTGTCACCACTGTGGAAGGAATTGGCAGTGTGGCCACCCAAGTACACCCGGTCCAGGTAAACACGTGTATCCCTGTGTCCTATCATGTCTTTCTGTAAAAATCTGGTTTGCTTTTTTTCTTGTTTTGTTTAATAAATGAAAAATATCAAAGCATAATTCTTCCAGCAAGAAAAGGTTATAGATTGCATCTCTACAAGACTCATTGCATGTTAATCATATTCTGCTTTAAAAAAGAATTTGGTTATATCCTATACAATCTTAGTCTAATACAATAAATCCTCAGGGACTCCCAGACAGGCCATATTTTTGCTCCCTTCCAGCTCCTACACTGTAGCACACACGTACCAGGTATTCGGTATTCTTGATTGCTTAAATATTTGGTTTGGGTTGTGCTGGGTTCTTGTGGACTCAGTTGAGAAAGAAACATTGCAATGGAGTAATCTCTGGCTGAAGGTATGCGCAAATTAATGCAATGTAAATTAAATTGCAAAACAAGTTCCACTTTTCCGCCCAGGAGCGGATCGCCAAGGCCCATGGCTCACAATGTGGATTTTGCACACCGGGAATCGTCATGTCCATGTATGCCCTGTTGAGGAACAGACCTCAGCCTTCCAAGCTAGACATCGAGGAGGCATTTCAAGGTAATATTTACAAGCACGTGCTGATTCTCCCGAGTTCAATACGCCCCTAGGTCAACAAGGCCAACGTTTCACGTTTCACTAATCACAGTATTCTTGTAAGAACACTGCTCCTATACTGTGTATGGAGACGTATATTCTTTGTGTTTCTGTGTGGGTTTACTCCATAGGCGGAGTTTCACATTTTTGCCTGGGAGGGCAAAAGAGATTCGCTAGTCGAGAGAGTAGAGCTTTTTTTTTTTTTAAATTAATTTAGCCATAATTTACTCATTTAAATTATATGATAATGCAAATAAAATGAAACCATGTGAAAAAAAAAATTATTCATGTTTGACAAAATTGATTGGTTCTGGTTCCATACTCTGGCCCCCCTGGCCCCCCCTACACTCCGCCTATGGTTTACTCTGGCTCCCTCTACAACAACATGTGTTTAAGTGTCTTTAAATTTAAATGACTCGTGTACCTCCTGCACTGTCTATAACTTGTGGAGCACATACAAAAATCTTGTCCTCCGTAACTCAAATTATAAAACTTTTACTGTCATTCCACCTAACTATGATCAGTACTATTAAAATATCAAACACATCCCCCGCAAACCTTTATGCCTATGTTCATTTTTCACAGGCAATTTGTGCCGTTGTACTGGATATAGGCCAATACTGGAAGGGTACAAGACGTTTGCCATAGTAAGTATGGACCCCATTAGATATCGCCATTGTAGTTAACCTGTATTTACTTCACTGCAAGCTGACATGATCTGTGCAGATGTTTAATTGGCAATACTGACATTATAACTTAGGTCTGCATGGTGGAGGCCTATCTGTTTATTAGATGTTACATTTTATAGCTACAGTATTTGGCTGTTGTTAAAATGCTTGCCCAGCTGGTACTGTAGTGTTAAAGGATAGGACCATGAAATCTGTTAGCTATTGTACCTAGAGTGGTTATTCAGTTGTATAGACTTATTTTTAAGTAAGGCGCTCCAGTGAAATTTATCCAAGTATATAATTG
Source organism: Mormyrus hasselquistii (assembly GCA_026779605.1). Lineage (NCBI taxonomy): Eukaryota > Metazoa > Chordata > Actinopteri > Osteoglossiformes > Mormyridae > Mormyrus > Mormyrus hasselquistii. The sequence continues at coordinate 3,615 of JAODKE010006458.1, forward strand.
GCTACACAATCTGTAACCTCCTTTGGGTGATGGCATCAGGTAAATGATTGTATATAACTCAACAACTGATGTCCTGATCTTTTAAAAACCTGCAGGATAGTGGTTGCTGTGGAAGAAAAGGAAAACAGAATGATTGCTGCATGAACAGAGAAACCAATGATGTTAATGTGAGAACTCAATCCTTGAAGACGCACCTTATTTTTAAGCAAGACTAGAGCTGTCATTACCTTGGCTTTTATGTTGTAATTTCGCAGTTATCTGGACAGCGAAATCATTCGAGCTTGAAGAGAAGTTATACTTTTAAGGATATGTCTGGCAATCGTACAGACCAACTAAGCATGTTGCATAACTAGTCAGAAGTGAACAGAACTTGACATTATGTCATAACACTGGTGCCAACCTGTTACAACACCGATATCAATGAGCCGAACACAATATTTAGTTAAGAGCGGTGTCACCATTTCCTATTAGAAGGACAACTTCTCACAATGCTTTTGCATATTCAACCCCAACGTGTACGCATATTTTGCATTCACATTTGACGCATGCATGACATGTTGTATACATGACAGTGGAGTACTGTATATGCACCTTAATCAGTTTTATTGAGTAAATACATTAAATAACAATACATTCCTTAGTTCAGATTCAGTACTTCCCCATTCTGTCTTTTAAAATGTTTTTGTAATGATAGAATGAAAAGTACATTCGGTTAAATTTATATGATTATTAGTAGCAGTATTAATAAAAATAGTATCACAAGAATAAAAGTAGTAATTTCTCTGCATTGACAGTAAACATTAATAAGTATTATATTTAAAAGTTTGATTATTTAAACTTTCTGCTATTGCCATCCTTCTGACTAAAGTGGAATTATTACTAATTGCAGGGAGGTTCTGTCTCGCAGCTGTATGATCCCTCTGAGTTCAGGCCTTTGGACCCCACGCAGGAGATCATATTTCCTCCTGAGCTTTCTGTATGTGCACATATATCGCATTTATCTTTTGTTTATGGCACAGTTATCTGCCAGTTGTAACTGCAGCTCTCCATAACATTCTACATATTAATTGGTGTAATAAGGCCTGTCATATAGCAGTGACCTTTCACAAAATATTGCTCTGGTCATCTGCAATATTTTAGTATTAATATTGGTATTTGTATTACAGTATTAAAATCTACTTATAGTGTAACAAAATTATTATGATATTTTTTTACTTATGTTTGCTCAGTAGCCCATGTTCTATCAAGTAATCACAGTCAGTGGAAGCGAAGCGCAGAATATGCATTACTGTGGTGTTTTGCTTGCAGCGTTTAGCCAAACAGGAAAATAAGATACTGCAGTTTAAAGGTGAGCGAGTCATATGGATCCAACCCAGCTGCCTGACAGAGCTACTGGACCTGAAGGCGAAATATCCTGAAGCAAAGCTGGTCGTGGGCAATACAGAAGTCGGTGAGTTACCACCTTTAGGAAGGGATGAACATATTAATAGGTAAAATTCAAGTTAAAGGCAGTCTATGCTTATGATAAACAAAGTAGAATCACAAAAGAGGACCTCTGTAATGCTTACCTTGAAACAGTGACTGCACTGCTGAATCAGATGGTTACGGCTTTCAGGTTTGAACAAAATGCTTTTGCTTATTGTTAATAAAGAGATCCATAAGGAAGGTGTTCATTTGTTCATTTATTGTTCATTTGAAGTACATTCATTTATTAATTTACATTTATTTAAATTTGTGATAACAAAGGTAGAGCAATCAATGCAGGTGGGAAATGCCTTCAAATTGTAGATGGATTTTAATCTCAGAAAAATACTTTACTATAGTACAGCATATCATTACCAAGTGAACTAGCCTTTGTCAGCATTGTATAAAAAAATACAAATAATATTTACAAATCAGAGTAAAAAAGAAACATGTTTGCAAATAAAATTGTCGATAAATGGTAATATAACAATGTTATCATGTCTTCGATGTTTATAATACTGTTTAAATTATTACACCATTTTTTAAGGTATTGAAATGAAATTCAAGAATATGCTGTATCCTGTGATTTTGGCTCCTGCTGTCATCCCTGAGCTCACCGGTGTCCAACATACGAGAAATGGTCAGGTCACCCCTGCATCCGTCATGATGAATGTAGAATGAAGATTAGATTAAATACACATACAACTTAATCCTTCATCTGGGTGACTTCCAGTCAATCATCTCGGCATTAATTCAAACCAACCATTATCTGCTGTTTCAACTTTCCATTCAGAAAATACGAATCTGTGCAGAGTAAAATTAGCAAAAGAGATTCCGGAATCACCAGGACATATAGCTTTGTATTATTTTCAGATACACATGTCTATATAGTCAGACATGTGAAAATCAATTAGCCTACATGTGTGTAAGATCGTATACTGTATGGGTCTTTCTGATGCTTTAATGTATTAAAATGACATGGTAATTTTAACACAATAAAAAGTAAGGCTTATGTGTCCAGGGATCTTATTTGGTGCGGCCTGCACCCTCACCCAACTGGAAGAGGTGCTTCGCAGCTCTATAGACGACCTCCTGCCTTACCAGACTGAAGTTCTTCATGCCATACTGGAGCAGCTACGATGGTTCGCCGGACGACAAATCCGAAATGTGGCGGTGAGGGAGTTGGTTATGGCGACTGGTATCCAACAGTGCCGGTATCATCTCCTGTTTTACAGGTCCATATCTGCAACGTTAATTTGATTTAGTATCTATGGTCAACCTATTGTCTTCTTGTTTACAGGCTATAGGGGGCAACATAATGACAGCCAGTCCCATCTCTGATCTCAACCCTGTGTTCATGGCAGCCGGCTGCAAGCTAACAGTCATGTCTAAAGGTAAATAATGCTTACGCATGAACTGTCTTAGGCAAATGCACTTTCACTCTCAGAAAATTTGTACCTTTGCTTGTCACTGGGACTGTACCCTCAAGGGTCTGCCAATTGTACCTTTAGCTGTAGGTAATTGTATCTTTTAAGGTACAGACAGGTACAGACTCTCAGAAACATTTCTGTACCATTGATGGTACAGTAATGTTCAGCTTGTTTGTACCTTTGGGATGTTCATTTCTGTAGTCCATCAACTAGAAGGTTCATGATGAAGCATGAGGTCCTTTCACACATCATAACCCTGCAATCATAGCAAAGACATGGAACATGTAGCTGTAATGTTTTATATGTGTTACTGTGTTAAACTGGAGTTTGAAAAACATGGGGGGTCAACTGTAAAAATATATTAAGCTCATAATAATATAAGTTCACGTAGAGCTGAGATGTCTAAAATGATCTGCTCCAGGAGGAATACGAGTCGTACAGATGGATGACCAATTTTTCCCAAGATACCGAAAAACAGCCTTAAAACCTGATGAGATTCTGTTATCTATTGAAATTCCTTACACAAGGAAAGTACGTAGACTTTTTTGTTTCCTTTGCCAAATAGCTGGTTATCAGTTCATCTACTGAGAGATATTGAATGATGTGTCTCCAGCTCAATATACCTTTGCATGTCTCAGTAGAGATCCTTTGTATCTTGGAGCCTTTTTGCATATGGATTGGTCTACTGAATCGATTCCCAGGGAGTCAGGCCACTTTTTGTATTACAGGGTCAGTATTTCTCGGCATTTAAGCAATCCCTACGCCGCGAGGATGACATCGCCATTGTGACCTGTGGCATGAATGTCATTTTTGAGGAGGAGACAAACACCGTCAGTCACCTCCAGCTCAGCTATGGCGGAATGGCGCCCACCACCATCCTGGCCAAGGAGACCTGCAAGATGCTAATTGGGAGGTTAGGGATTTAAATATAAGGATATCAATACATGCCATGTGATGAGTTGGCACCTCATCCTGGGTTGTTCCTTGCCATGCACCTGTAGCCTCTGGGACAGACTGCAGACGTCCTATGACCCTGATTAAGACAATTGAATACAGAAAATGGATGGATGGATGGATGGATGGATGGATGGATGGATTCCAAAACTGAATGAATGGGTAGATACCAATATTGGATGGATAGATGGATACTAATATTGGATGGATGGATGTATGGATGGATGAACAAATGACATACAATGCATTACAAATTATTTTTATAAAGCATTGGTTTTTCCTCTGAAATATGGCTTTGAATGTGCCTGTTTTATTAAGTATATCTTTAAATTGTTCCTAATGAGCCTAACCTCTGATGGAACGGACATTCTATCCAGTGTTTCCCCTGCTTTCAGATAGACTAGTAGTGATATTCAATGAAATGTACATATTTTGTCTACAGGAAGTGGAATGAGAATCTCCTTGAAGAAGCCTGCAGCCTCTTGTCCAAGGAGATGACCCTTGACCCCTCAGCCCCTGGTGGTTCCATCACCTACAGACGCACACTGACCATCAGCCTCTTTTTTAAGTTCTTCCTTACTGTCCAGCACAAGCTGGCAGGAGACTTAAAGAAACAGGTAATGATAGGCCATGCACAAAGGAGGGGAGCAGCAGTGGTCTTAAAAACATTGATCAGATTACAGAGAACAATATAATTAAAAGAGTTTTGCAATTATTACTCGGAAAGGTTACAGGTACATATAGCATTAAGCAATAAACAACATCAGACATCAAAATAAGTCAAAATAGAAATATTGGGCCAAATTATAGTATGTTTTATCCTATCATTCATCATCCAGGACTACAGTTTTATAATCAGATTCTGAAAGATAACCTACGTCATGATTCTTCTCATATAGGGGATTGTTTTGGAAGATGTCAGACCGGACTACATCAGTGCCACTGAGCTTTTTCACAAAGAGTTCCCCTCCTGTGCCCAGGTTTACCAGGTAGGTGGCCGTCTTTTCCTGAAAATACAGCAATGAAGCGTGTACCGCAAACCTGTGGCGCAAAATATCTTCAAATTTCAGAGCTTTATTAGTAAACAGAGGTATAATGCAGACTTTTCTCTGTTGTCTGATACTCGTCCTTCGCATATCTTTGCGACACACACATTTATCTTGAGAAATAAAATCCTAGCCAACAATTATTTATGGAATACATTCGCTACTGGTCTTGCACCTCATAAACCCCCCAAAACTTTTTTTTCTTACTCTCATGAACTCCGATGGCCACAAAATACACCTGATATGCACCTGTGTCACTCTGTCCAGTGTTCATTTTACACCACGTTACCTGCCAAAAAGATCTAAAAACACCAGAATTCCTTGCAGTTAAATAGATACCAAGTGGGTATGAAATCAGATGGATAGAAGTGGTACAACATTTATTTTCATTCTGAAATATCATGAATTCACACCAACCTGCAGGTCAAACACAGGTTAGTGTCATGCACTTATCCTGTTCTGAGAAATGAGGAGCAGTATTTGTTTATATGTGCTGAGGTAATGAGTATTAAATCAAATGTTATTGTCCCAGGCAGTGCCCCTAGGGCAGAATGAAGAGGATGTGCTAGGTCGACCCATCATGCACCTCTCTGCCCTGAAACAAGCCACTGGTGAGGCAGTGTACTGTGATGACATCCCACACTACAAGAAGGAGCTTTTCCTGGCGCTGGTCACCAGCACCACGGCACACGGCCAGATTCTGTAAGTGTGTGGATTGGCTCTTCTTTGAATCCTTAAGTTGGCTGCTAAAAAACTATTCTGCTACAATTGTTACTTGGCTGTGTTGCCATCAGGTCCATTGATTCAGAAGAGGCCATGTCTTCACCTGGCGTTGTCACCTTCCTCACTGCTAAGGACATCCCTGGTAGCAACCTGACAGGACCTGCTGTTTATGATGAGACAGTTCTGGCTAATGGAATGGTAATTATAGCAACCATGGTAGTGTATTGAATAGAGATTGAGGGAAATCGTCTGACTAAGCAATCATCTACTGGCTATACTGATGAGAGGATGCTGGATGGTTTTGTCGGAGGCATTGTCTGAGTACTGCTCCTGAATAACCATAATTCAGTGCTTATATTTTTAGATGCTTAAACATTTGTGCTGTATATACCTGTACAGCAGTCTGCATGTTATAATTCATACACACCTGTAAAAATCAAAGGTGAGGGATTCTTCTTTGGAGAATCTGTATCAGGTCTTTCTGTAATCTTCCAGAAAAGATTAACTAAAACGAACTTTCTTCTTAGACCAAGACATTATTTGTGCTCTTACAGTGACTGTAGTAATGTGTACTATTGTAGTTCTTCAAGACAATTGCGAGTTCTAAAGCAGTAATCTCAGATGAGCAATGGCAATGCAAGTGACCTTTACTGCAGACATAAAAATTGATGATTTACTAAGTGGTGTCCAGATAGTCTCCTCCTAGCTTGGCACAGTTTCAGCAGAGTAGCGGAGCACTGGCAGAAAAATAGGCAGTGCAGTCGGTGCAGCTGCACTGGGGCCCGCAGAAACAGGGGGCCACACAGAGAGAGGGGCAATAAAAAGTCGAAGCAAGAAGTTAAGCTATCTTTCATTAACCATTGTGCAACTTATTATGGCACCTAAAGACCAACCAACAGTATTACTGGTACGGTCAGTATTTTGAGTGTAAAACACACCACTGTAAAAATGATGACAAGGTGGCAGGCCTATTACTGAATCAAATATGTAGGAGAATTGCAGTTTGGAAGAGAATCCCAAATAAGGAGGGAAATGCATACAATTATATACCAAAAATTTACATAAAAATTGGGCACAGTTCTTTTTTTTTTGTTCTCAGGGTAGGAAGTCATGTATATTTGATTGTGTGCATGGACAAGTTTCCAGAAACGATGAGGGGGTCCCCTATTAAATCATACATCGGGGCCCAGCTTATGCCACTGGCATGGATATTGTACCCATTGATGTATTAAACCCATTACTGCAGTGTCATGAACTTTGTCACGTTTTCCAAAGGTTACATGCGTAGGGCACATAGTGGGGGCCATTGTTGCTGACACACAGGCCCACGCTCAAAGAGCTGCAAAGTTAGTGAAGATCTCCTACAAAGAGCTGAAGCCAATTGTCACCATTCAGGTTAGTAGCAATGCACCAACGAAATCGATGCTTTCAGCTTTTTGTAGTGTTTTTGCATCTGTGCACTTTTATGTTGCTTTGCAACTGTGTGCAAACATATTTCCCAAGGGACTAATAAACAGGCGCATATAAAATTCACACTTATTGTACTTTAACAAATAAGCAGAATAACTGAGAAAATCACAAAATTGTGAT
>JAODKE010006458.1:10921-26923 GCA_026779605.1 Mormyrus hasselquistii
ACAGGCGCATATAAAATTCACACTTATTGTACTTTAACAAATAAGCAGAATAACTGAGAAAATCACAAAATTGTGATTCGACTTCAAGCGTGACTTCAGAAGCAGAATGTGCAATTTTTGTCCCCCCCCCCCAATGCAGGAGGCAATTGAATGCAAATCATTTTATCAACCAGTGAGATCAATTAAGAAAGGGAACCTCGAGGAAGGATTTAAAAAGGCAGATCTCGTTCTGGAAGGTGTGAAATCCTTTGTATTCATTTTTGGTCATTTTTAATGATTATTTCAGGATTGTTCCAAAGACTCTAACATTTATGTTGTGGTTTTAATTGCTATAATTAATGTATAGTGCATTATAGATTACAGCTTCATTGGAGCTTATGACGTATTATAATCTACATTATAATGCCTTATGACTTTGAATAGAAGATGCTGTAATGCTTTATTAATTCTTATGCCGACCATTATAAATCATTATGAAGGCATCTATAGTGCATTATAGATGAGAGCTTCACTGGAGCTTATGAAGTATTATAATCAACACTGTAATGCCTTATGGCTTGTGGGCAGTGGTGGCTTAATGGTTAGGGAAACACACTTGTAATTGAAAGATTGTTTGAATCCCCAACCACCAAGGCAGCACTGAGGTACCCTGAGCAAGGCACTGCTCCCCGGGTGCTGAATTAGCTGTCACATATGGGTTAAATGCAGAGGACACATTTTGTTATCAATGACCACTGATCTCTAATTCTCTAACTCTAAAACTGAAGATGCTATAACTCTTACGCCAGCCATTGTAATGCATTATGGAGGTACTTCTTCTAGTAAAGTGTTACTGAACAAGCTCTTCTTGCTGGTTATGTGCTTGCATCCTGCCCGCTCTTGCTGTGCAGGAAAGATACATATTGGGGGACAGGAGCATTTTTACCTGGAGACCAACTGTTCTCTGGCTGTTCCCAGAGGAGAGGACGGGGAAATGGAGCTGTTTGTCTCAACACAATCTGCTACCAAGACTCAGGTATGTAGGTCACCATGGAAATACCACTTTTGGTGGGTAATGGATATACAGTAATGACAGACGATCACAAAAACTATAAAACAAATGAAAAAAGTATAGTTTTTGTTTAACCTCAGGGCTTAATTATTAATTGCAAGTGGCTAAATGGAAGCTTACTGTAAACCTTGCAGAATATTTACCCCCAAGTATAAAGATTTTCCTCTGAGACACAGGCACTTACTGTAATTACTGAATAATCAAATGCTGTTAAAATATCTGCTACTAAGTCTTGTATGTCTACTAATTTACTTTCGTAACATTCCAGTGTTTTATTTATTAATCCCTTTTCTTTTTTGGAATCTCGGTGGATAATTTCAGCAACTGGTTGCCAAGGTGCTCGGAGTCCCAGCCAATCGGATTGTGTGCAGAGTGAAGAGGATGGGGGGCGGCTTTGGGGGAAAGGAGTGTCGGAGCACACTGCTGTCGACTGTGGTGGCGCTAGCAGCTTATAAGTAGGCATCTCCTACATCAGTACCTATATTTGAAAAAGCAACTTACTTTACCTACTAATACTATTCTCCATTCTATTTTTTATTAACACCCTCATGATGTATGTCAATGAATGTAGCTAAAAAAAAAAAATTAACACCCCTGCCACAATTACCATACTCAGCTTTATGAACAAATTTTAATTTTAATTTATGAACTAAAAGTTTGTTTATGAGCTTTATGAACTAATTTTTTGCTACGAATGTTAATAGTATTTTGTTTTTATGTAGTTTCGTATTTATATTTCGCAGTAAAACGTGTTTCAAAATGTGCTCTGAAAATGGGGAGGGGGCCATTCTTAGACTGAAATCATTTGAAGTGAATACGGTTTTGAAATGTAAGATAATGGACGGAAAAAAATGATGCCTGCAGTAGATGCATGTATGACACGGTGTGTGGAGGCCGGACATAAACAGCCGCTCGTCAGCTTCAGCGTTTTGCCGTTGTGGACTGACCTGCACAGCCAGTGTTGTGTCTTACGTGGATTTGTCTTTCCCACCCAGATTAAAAACTCCTGTCCGCTGCATGCTGGACCGAGACGAAGACATGCTTGTCACTGGGGGGCGTCACCCATTCCTGGGACGCTATAAGGTGTGAGACCAGGCTTGAAATCTTCTAGTGCTGCTCATCTATCAGCTTCCATCTTTGCTTTAGTAATTTAACTGCAGTTATTTATTCCTAGAGAGACCAGAAATTAAATATTATCAGATGTCCATATTGTGGACAAAAAAAAGTGGCAAAGTACTTCCTTGTCAAATTTCAGCAAGCTAAGATTTACCTAAAGCTAATCATGTTTGTCTTTTATTCAATATCCTGCTTTATAAACGTTCATAAAAACGCATGTTATCATTTTCTCTTCAGGTTGGCTTCATGAAGACCGGTAAAGTAATCGCCCTGGAAGTGACGTATTACTGCAACGCAGGGAATTCTATGGATCTCTCACTATCAGTGAGTGTTTTTAATGTTTTTGAAAGACATGAAATGAGCCTGAATCGTACCCTTTCAAGAATCACATGTGTAATGTCTGATGTATCTCTATCCATCATTGCATATTTTCAGTTATCAATAATCATGAGATCATAAACTTTAGCATATTTGTGATTTTAAATATATTTTCGCAGGGATAGGTTTGACGTAACAAAACATGCATTGCTTTTTCTTTAAGATTTTGGAGAGGGCTCTGTTTCACATGGAGAACTGCTACAATATTCCTCATATCCATGGAACAGGATATATGTGCCGGACGAATTTGCCCTCCAACACCGCGTTCCGTGGGTTCGGGGGACCCCAGGGCATGATGGTAGCTGAGAGCTGGATATGTGATGTGGCAATGGCCTGTGGCCTACCTGCTGAGGAAGTGAGTGATGACAATAATATTCTTTGTGGCTAAGGTTGCGATTTCAGAAAATACCGCTATTCTGAATGTTTAGCATCTGTGGTCTGTGGGGGGAAAAAAATATCTTTCATCACTTGCAAATGAATCAAATTGTTTTGCAGAGTCACTTCAGCTTTACAGTATGTGACAGGTCAAATTACGTAGCACTGGGGTCATGTTGATTGGTCATACTTTGAGAAACACTTGTCACAACTTGGATTATATCCTTATTGCAGCAGTGCTATTTTAGGAAAATGAACAATGACCATAAAATAAAAAATATGTGTGTTTGACAGTGACAGATTATTTTAGGGTACGTTTGCCATCAGAAATCTGTTAGTGGAAAAAAAAGATGTGTTTATTAGCTTCAGTGAATATTCTACTAAGATTTGCTTATGGTTTATTTTAGTAAGTTAATGTAGACCGAAATGCAACACTTAAAATGCTGTCTAACCCTAAGTGTTTCCTATATGTGTACAAACAGATCTTTTGAAGAGATTCCTCTAATAATACCTCAGATAATGAGACCAAAATAAATTATGCATCTAAGCATCTAAATACGTTGTCATCCCATCGTGGGCACAAAAATCACCAAATGAATCCTGCACAAAGTGCATTATTCTCTGAAAGTCTGAATAGTATGAACTGTCCTCAATTGACATTGAATTTAAATGAATGTCTATTATTTGCAGGTTCGGAAATTGAACCTTTACGAAGAGGGAGATCTAACGCCTTTCAATCAGCGTCTGGAGCAATTTACCATCGGCCGCTGTTGGGAAGAGTGCCTGGACCTCGCGACGTATCACTATCGTACGACACAAATAGAGCAATTCAACAGGTCAGGACTGGAGAAATCAGATTTTTTTTTTCTCAAAAGCATTCAATGGGTGAAGGTTGTATAACGTACATGTGAATTATAGGATTATTCCCCTCTTTCCGGAGATGGCATTGGTAATATATTAACATTTACATTGTACGTATTTTCCAGACATTTTTGTCAAAATCAGCATACAAGTGAGGCAAATAGCACATCACTAATGTACTTGGTGACAAGGAGTCAAGTAGGCATAAGTGCTGCTAGGCTGAGATTCTGATGAGTACCCATGTAAACATACACAGAAAGAGTTGTCACAGATTTCTTATCGGCTTCCAGACAACATCGCTGGAAGAAAAGAGGGATTTCTGTAATACCCACCAAGTTTGGAATTAGCTTCACCGCTATTTTCCTCAATCAGGTAAATATCCTTTGTGTCCCGAGTTTACATCTAATGAACTGAACTATTCACCTCTAGTCTGACTCACTCTGTCTTCAGAAAGTTCCCTCTGACTCATAACTGTGAGGCTGTGTTGTTGGTATGGTCACCATCTAGTCTCTGTCAGGTGGGACACTGAGTTACTTCAGGTTTGACAAACTACTTTAAAACTCAAAGGCTCCTGTGCACGGCTAATCAGTCCAATTCGTCTTCTGCTTTTACTGGTTTGTTTCCTCGATTGAAAGACTCATCCAGCTGATTCACATTAACATTAGTGACACATGCCTGATTATAGGAGACTGACCAATCAGCACACAGCAAGAGCTCAGTACTCAAGTGAAATCCTGGTCATTTTGATTGATTAGTAGTTTACAAACCCTGTCCTAGCCCATAGTGTCCCCACTGACATGGATCAGATGGTCACCCTAGTTGTTGGGGTGTCGGCATATTGTTCTAATCTTCTTCATGTTCTTCTAGGCAGGAGCCCTGGTCCACATATACACAGATGGCTCCGTTCTACTAACACACGGTGGCACTGAGATGGGGCAGGGGCTACACACCAAAATGGTCCAGGTGCGTGTATCATCGCGAGGTAGATCTTCTGCACAGATGGCAGCTATAATGGTATTGAGCAAACAGTCTGCATATAAAATGTAAAGTATGGAATAATAGAAAAATGACTATATTGTGCTGTGCTACACTGTAAGCAGTAGTAAAAGTACAGGTTTTTAAAGTACGACGTGGGGCATAACAAATATAACTCCTTTGTAATGGTTTCAGTACAGTTTTAGTTAAGGTATGCATCTTTATAGCCACTGTACATCAAACAATGAGAAGCCATTTAGCAGCACCAGTAGTCCCAATCAGCAGCGCAGCATATATAATATGCATAGAGGCATAAGGCGATAGATATAGACACATGTATAGACAAAGACATTTGCGATATACAATGGAGTATAAAACCAGAGTTATATGTACAGTATTTCTGGAACTGTGAAAAATGATACCAGCGCAATAAATGGCACAAATGGCAGAATGAATTTTAATGTTTGCACCTATTTCACATGTTGCACTGTTACCATTTTGCACTGTTTCACAAATGCTATGCAGATATTTCAGGTTTTAATATTGTGATCTGTGTAAATTATTGATGAATGAAAGTTCTGGATAAACAAATCATCTAATGGCTGTATTCCCTGTTCAGGTGGCCAGTAGGGCCCTGGGCATCCCGGCCTCTAAGATCCACATCACAGAGACCAGCACTAATACTGTCCCCAACACCAGTCCCACTGCGGCCTCCGTTTCCTCGGATCTCAATGGCATGGCTGTCTACGTAAGACAGCAGCAGCAGCCTACAGATTGACTGATTCAGGAGTGACTGTGTCAGATAATACAAGGCAGAAAAAAAGAATGACCAAACTTCTCTGTGTAATTTGACATTATGAAAAGTATGCAGACCAGAGATGGAAATTTCAGGTCCAGAAAGTACAAATCCAGACCAAGATTTTGTTTCAACCAACCTGTTGAATATAAAGAGTCATAATCACAGAAAAACAAAACATTGGTTTGGATTTGTACTTTCTGGATGAAAATGATGAAATTTTCATCATTTGTTAAATTAAATGAAGGGATTCTATCTTAAACCATAAACTTAGACTGTAAACAAACTACTCTGATTATATTTTAATGACAAATGCTCTGCAAGACAGATTGTAATATGGATATAAGGTTATGAGTAATATGAGGGAAGAACTGCAATAAAATTATTTCTTTAATCCTTCCAGAATGCCTGCCAGACCTTGATCCAGCGTCTAGAACCCTACAGAACCAAGAACCCTCAGGGTACCTGGGAAGATTGGGTCAGAACTTTTCCTGTCAAACACCCATTAGGAGCACGTTTGCTAGTTCTGTATATATTGTTTGTGTCGTGTAAGCATGTGACATGCATATCAATACTAACTGTACTTTTTAAATCTTTATGTTACAGGTAACAGCAGCATATCTAGACAGAGTCAATTTATCAGCAAATGGCTTTTACAAGTAAGTTAAACTTCATACAATATCTATCATCAGGTTTTGAGATACCTAAATGAGAAATGTTATTGCTTTGGACTTTTTTGATTTTCCTTATTTCAAACCAGGACACCTGATTTGGGGTATGACTTCGAGACCAATCAAGGAAGGCCGTTTAACTACTTCAGCTATGGCGTGGCTTGTTCAGAAGTTGAAATCGATTGTCTAACTGGAGATCACAAGGTAGCACTGAACAGACTGAAATTGATTTCCTATAATGTCATAAACCAGACCTTCCCAATATGTTTTTCCTAAGTGCCACATTCTGTCAGCAACACAAAGCCAAGTACCACTGCTTGCAATAATGTCCTGTAACTGCTGCTTTAAGGCAAAAGGGTACTTATTGGTGCTCACCATGGTAACAACTGTAAAAATTAAGAGACAAATCCATCTTTTTTAATTAATAAAATAATGCAAAATGTTATTCCTTCTGTCATTTGATTTAAAATGTATAGAATATTTATTACTTTCACATATGCATTACTTTTTCATAACATAAAAATTACATTACTTGACAACTCATGATGGCATGGAACCTTATTCCCTCCAGAACCTTCACACCACCATCGTCATGGATGTTGGCAAGAGTCTGAACCCAGCCATTGATATTGGGCAGGTATGGATCAACTTAACCTTGTAGCATTTGATTCCTTCCTAAACTAATATTAATGCTATGTGAATGCGATATACTGTATGGAGGCAAAAATGGTGAGTCGTGTGGTCTACACAGGTGGAAGGAGCGTTCATGCAGGGGGTGGGTCTCTTTACCCTGGAAGAGCTTCGCTACTCCCCGCAGGGCATCCTGCTTACTCGTGGGCCGGGCATGTACAAAATTCCAGCCTTCGGAGATATTCCCACCGAGTTCAAGGTGTTTCTCCTCAGGGATTCCCCCAACGAGAAAGCCATCTTCTCCTCCAAGGTAAGACGCAGTCTTTCAGCCTTCCCCAGGGACCTTTCAAAAATCAACACGTACAAACTATGTATAGCTAATGTGACTCAGGACTTTTATAGGGTGCTCAAATGGGGAGGGGAGCATGACTCGGGGCAAATTTTGCTGACCAGTATGGGTCCTATTCAGTAAATTCAGTAAATTTCATTAACCGGTGAGTTGTTATTGTGTTATTAAATAGGTGCACTTAGAACCTGAAAAGGAGCACCTTCAATTGTTCGGGTGAAAGGGGCAGATGCTCAGGCACCCCACCCCACCCCCATGCACATGTATGCTGCGATTAATGCAGTGAACTCTGTAAAAACACTCTATACAAAGTATTTATCTGCAAAGACTCTTCAATTTCTGCAAATAGATTATAAACGTCGTATCTCTGTTCAGTTGTGAAGTTTTCTGTCTTGCCTGTGTTCTTGTTGGTGTTTTTGTGGAATATTGCTGACTCACTATTGTAATTGTCTTGTAAAAAATAGCTTTGTCATCATTATCTTCATCCTGTGATCCTTACCAGGACAAGCAGCTGGAAGATGGATGGATGGATGAATGGATGGATGGATGGATGGATGGATGGATGGATTGATTGATTCTCAACCTCATACATCTGTGTCTCATTTCAGGCTGTAGGGGAACCACCACTCTTTCTGGCAGCCTCCGTTTTTTACGCCATTAAGGACGCCATCACTGCCGCTAGGGCAGAGTCAGGACTCAATGGCCCCTTTCAACTGGATAGTCCTGCCAGTGCAGAAAGGATACGAGTTGCCTGTGAAGACAGGTTCATCAGAATGGTATGTCACTGTGCATATATTTTTTGCACAGTTCCTTATTTAGCAGCAAAATTAACACAACTGACATAATTCAGAAGCGGTCGTCTTTATTATTACTTAATATGGTTGTTATTGTTGCAGACAATGCACACGGTTTGTAAAAAAATTACATACATTACACTTTTACCCTTTGTCCATTTCTGTAACTGGAGGGTAGCGTAAGTAATACAGTTTTAAAAAAATCCTTTGTTGATTACCGAATGCAATTATTCATTAAATTGTACAGTTGTAGACACAGATTACTTACCCATGTTCTTAATCATTAAGTTACTTTGTCAACCTCATTATACCTTGTGGTGTACATTGAGCATTCCAGATAAATTCAGTGTCAAAGATTGAGAACTCCCGTTATCAATGGAAAAAATACGTTTCATTTGTCATTTTCTCATAGCTGCTTAGATGTGCATTACTCAAATCACACAGAATTATACAAAACTTGTTTGAATGTTTTGCTTTTTATCGTGAAGATTGTAATGCTGAGGCTAAACAAGTTCATGATGTAATTTAAACAAAAATGGTGTCTGTTTTAGTGTCCTCCTCCAGAGGCAGGGACCTTCCGTCCATGGGCAGTGCAGGTGTGAAGACCAGACATGAAGATGTCATTGCATTATGGGAAAAACATAAAACATGCTGCATTATAATAATCAAATTAATAATTTGCTGACATGATTACAGAAGATGTTTATTTTTAACCTACATGTGTTGAAGATCTGATTGATAAACGATCATTTGAATGATTTAAATGCTTCATCCATCCTCAAATGACTTAACCTGTCAGGTGGCATGGGGGGCTGGAGTTGACCCCAGGATGCACAGGGCAGGGGACACTCTGGATGAGATGCCACTCCGTCGCAGGGTTCGAACACATTTGCACATAGAGATGCCAGTTAATTGACTGTATAACTGCAAAAATACCATAGCACAAGAATAAAGTGACATTTTATAATAATAACTTATATTTCATTGAAATCAATAAATATATTGTCGCAGTGTTTCCCAACATGGTATTCGGGGACCCCCAGACAGTCCATGTCTGTTATTTTAAGGGTCACCTGCAGCTAATCCTAGACAGTATAGGTTATAAGGCTGGGACCCACCCTGCATCCCAGTCCATTGCAGGGCACATACAGTACATGCATACATTCACACACACATGGGTCATTTAGTGTCTTTAAATTCTAAATTGCATGTCTTTAGTCTTTATGAGGAAACTGAATTAACTAGAGGAAATCCTGTGTAACATAGGGAGAACATGAAAACCACACACACACACACAGTGGATATGATATGGGCATGAAAGACATTTTCTGTATTATTTCAAGAATATGACCTACTTCTAATAGTTGGCTAGTTTAATAAGTTGCTTGACAGCAATTTTTTTGCTCTACAAAATATTTTTAATTGGTTAAATCTATTTTATTTTTTAATGATCCTTCACTTTGTGTAACCAAAAATGCATTTTTCTTGTGTGCGTCTGTAAAATTTTAAATTCACACCTTAATTTGTTCTATCATTAATTTCTCCATGGCCTGTATGTATGTTACTATTTATGTCATACTATGACATTTGAAGGTGACTAACAGAGTGTATGAAGTAACTAAAACACAATTACAAGAACTGCTACAAAGTTGAGTTTTATTAGGTTGAATTCCACTATAGTCATATCTATTACGTAATAAAAAGTGGTCTGGCAATCACTTTACATTTTTATCACTTTTATATGCAAGTTTTCAAAGCATCATAAAGCGACTTACATAGAGTTGCAGTTGAATGAGTCACAAAAACCGCAAAATTATTTAAAATGCCAAGGGGAACAATATCAAGAATCAGGTGAGCATATGCCAAACACAGGTAAATTGAAAATTATACAGATAAACAAAGAAGAAGCTTTATATGGCGTAATGAATCATCTTTCATCCACTTTTCCTACATCTGGAAAGCCAATGGATGCCTTCAATTCAAAATATGTGTTGGCGAGTGTTAGACATGATTGATGGGTCAATAACATGGGCAAACATTTCATACAATTCACTGAGTCCAATGATTACACTGTATGCACACTGCAAAACAAACTACAAAGCGGCTTCATAAACAACAGCCAAATGCCCAAATCACCAGAACCTAAGCAGCACTGAAACTTTATAGAAAGTTCTGAAGTTCGCCAAGTGAAATAGACCTTCATCATCCTTCAGCGACCTGGAGGTCGGTTGAGGAAACTACTATTCACTATTCAAGACATGTATAACAGTATTTCTTAGAAGCATGGAAGCTGATGTGAAGGAAAGGGGTAGCACCACTCTCTATAGACTCTTAACCATATATTTCAGTTGTTTCTGGTATTTTGTCTACTCTCTATATACATTATATTCAGAAAAAGATTAGAACCGTGCGACTGACATTCGAAGAACCCTCTCCGGCAGCCTGTATCCCACAATGCACCACGACCGGCAGCCTTTGAAAAAGCGGCGCGGCCGATTCAAGATGGCGGAGCTGGAGCAGCTTCTGGATGAAAGTAAGTCACAGGAAAACTAAGTAAGGTTTTTAAAAACGCTCGGAAGAAAAGTCGCGATTGTTTGCTGTTCACCGAGACGTTAACGACACGAATAAGTCCAAAATACTGCGAAACGTTAGTGGTATTCCGTGAACGCCGTGCGCTTTAGGTTGTTTATATGACGCAAATATCCCGTGTTTTGACCAGCTGTTTAACTTGAGCAACGTAGCTCTCCAACCTTGACAGGAATACTAGCTAGTTAATCCAGTGGCGATATCATTCACATTATTATAATTAGTACACCATCTTCAGACGGAGAACTAAACAGCTTCGGTTGTCTTAAATTATGTACATAGCCGTGTTGTATGGGCTGGTATTGAATTACCTTAAACGTAGATAAATGCTGCGCATTTTTCCGGATAATTGAACAGTCGTTAACTATCTGGTTAGATACAAATATATCTTTCGTTATTTAATATATGGTTGATGATAATTCTGAATTTTCCGGTGTTCTGACATTACTATAGAGACAGCTAGGTAACGCTGTCAAAATAACACTGTAGCTAGTTGGTTAACAAGTTTACTAGCCGTAGCTAATATTTACTGCGTTAATAGTTAGCTACTTGAGCATGGGTCATGCTTGGTACTAGCGGAATAGATGATTACTTAAAGCAAAATATGGATACGTGTCTGTTCCACTTGACCTTATTTAATTGAACGCTGGATTTCTTGCTAGCTATCTTTTTTTATATATATATGCTTATGCAGTCCATATATATATGTGTTTTTCTTAAGGATTATTGTCTGCTTGGTAGTTATGACGTTGTAATTGTAATAGACAAATGGGCCCAGATGTAAAATGAAAATGCTTGGTTGGCTGCATTGTTTGATACTTGATTAATTCCAGTGAACCACGTTTTGTTATGATAGGAAGGGTGGTTGTCTTGCTGCTAAAGAGTTACATAAATCATCAAAATCTTAGGGAGTGGGCTAATATAGTCGAGGTTTAGTTTATCTAATGTTATTAAACGGCATCAGATTTGTAAACCTTAATAGCCAGAAGTATCGTTTTGGTATTTGTGTATGTATATTATAAAATTTTTATTTGGTTTACCAAATGAATATAGGTTAGGCTGTCAGTTTTCTGGTCTTCTAAATAATCTTTCCCTTTGAAAGCTAAGTACTAAATAATGTATGTTCCTTTCATAATTATATTAATGGTACTTTTGTAGGCTCACTATGTGTTGTACTGAGATTGAATGTTTTTGTTATGCTGTCCTATCATAACTTCTCGCTGTGTTTGTTCTTTACTTCATATTTGTAGTTGCTTCTTCTGGTTTACCTCCTATATTCAAGACGACGTTCTAATCATTGTTTCACTTTAAAAGGTTAAGTCATGCTGCTGTTATTCATGACTGTTAAATATTGTCAGGACAACCTGTTCACATTGCTTAAATGTTTTGCTAGGCTTATAAGCATTATGAATGCAGTACATTTAGATTCTCAGTATTGAGTACTATATTCAAGCCATGTATGTATTGTATAGTTTGGTTTTTAGTCATATAAAGCTGTTTTGTGCATTGCATTGAAAATGAAATGTCATTTTGTCACACTTTTTGGATGCCCTGCAGCCAGGATAGCATGTAAAGTGTTTTTGAATCGGTGGAGCTTATGGAATTGTTTTCTGCAATATGGCATGATATTCTGCAAGGAATCCCTACGATTCCATGCTTGTGCATTTGGTTACAGAAACAAATGCTGCAGTTGTCTCGAGAGACAGCCCGGCCGGTGCATTGTGCGGTCCCTGCTGGATGTTCTGGTAGCACTGCGGAAGATGCTTTTTTTTAAAAAAAAAAAATGTTTTCTTTGTGCAGTCCAGGCTACTTGCTCAAAATGCAGTGTCGCTATGGATACCTAAATGGCAACCTGGGTAACATAGACATGCAGCCCAGAGGTCGCTGCTTCAACTGAGGCCAAACTTGGATTAGTCAGCTAAATAACTAGGTGTATAATCTATCTGAAATGTAATTTGCCTTTAAAAACATGAATGCAAGGTAAATCAGTTAAATGTATTGCATAAAGCAGCTGATTTTAGTCAGCAGAATTAAGCCTTCTACTACGAGCATGTGCCTGTAGATTGAGACCAGGGTGAAAAATCAAAGAGTAGCCAATCACATCGCTTTGCTATTTTGGCGTTTTTTTTCCTCATTCCTGCATCAAAAAAATTGGTTACACACTGAAAGCTTTTTCTGTTAAATTCATTATCCAAAATTATTGGTAATCACTGTTAAAGCTTAATTTTGTTTTTGTTCTAATTTTCATTCTGGAGAAATACGTGCAGATCATGGAATATCAGCAAATATAATTTTTATACATTTATTTATTTGTGGTTACCTTAAGTCTGAATTAGCCATTTCAAGTACAATATGAAAGGTAGTCACAGACCCAGAATTTCAGTGTCACCAGACAGTCATGCATACTTCCCACTTTTTTGCATTGCATATTTGCATTTATGCCTTTTTTGCATTGAGTGAATTTAAAATCCTTTTTCTCTTTTTAGGCTCTTCTGCAAAAGCACTTGTGAGTCTGAAAGGTAACGCATTGTTCAGTATTTAAGCTGAATATACCTTTCCTCTTTTTTAATAAAAAGGCTATTATATCTATGATCATTTTAAATATGTTTGAGGATTATGTGCTACAAGGTATGTTCACCGGGATGCTGTCTTTGCAGTGATATTTTGTCCTTGTGGATGACATTCCTTTTATTGTACTGAATTTTTGTTCTTGGATGCATTTCAAATGAAGAAAAATTAAAGTGTCTTATGCTCCTTATTACAGAAGGAAGTTTATCCAGTACGTGGAATGAAAAACAAAGTTTACCAAAGTCTCAGAACTCAAGGGGAAGGAATTCATTTCCAGCCATGGATACAGTAATATCATTTCCATTAATACTGAAAACTACTTTTTGTCTTGCTTGCTTCAAGCTACTCATTTTAAGTTTTGATGTGTGTGTTCAGTGCAAATATAACTCCGTCATGAGCGAACTTGTATTTGTCCAATGGGTTATAGCCAACCAGAAGCTCAAAGAGAAGTCGTTTGGTCTTCGAGGATGACGATGGGCAGTTCACCTCCAGGTCTCCTAGAAGAAGTCAGAGAGTGACAACTGTGCCTCAGGTCTAAAAGAATCCACTATCCTTCCCTTCCCAAAGTAACCAAACATGCATTTGTTGTTTTGAAAGGACAGCAGCATGGACTGCATGACCATTCTTATAATACTGTTGCTCCTGGAATTTTGGTGGTATTTGGGGGCATTATGCAGCATCATTTCTTGTGTTACCTTTAAATATATTTTTTCTGCTTGTGGTACCACAGAAATTCTCAAGCTTCCCAACACCGGATAAGAAAGCATCGCAAAAAATTGGGTTGCGATTACGGAACCTACTCAAACTTCCTAAAGCACATAAATGGTGCATTTATGAATGGTTTTATTCAAATATTGACAGGTGAGTCTTAAAATAAATTTTAACTGCTCAAAATAGTTTTATCAGTTTTATCATCAGTTTGATTGATATGCCTTGGATCTTTTCCACATTAATTTTTTTTCTGGCTGTTTTGTACATAGGCCACTATTTGAAGGGGATAATGACTTCTGTCTTTGCCTGAAAGAGTCATTCCCAAACCTCAAAACTAGAAAGCTGACTAGAGTTGAATGGGGAACTATCAGAAGACTAATGGGCAAACCAAGACGGTATGGTGTAGTATTCTTGTTATGTGAAGTTCAGTGCTGTTTGTTGTGTGCACCAGCTATAAAGAAAGGACTGAAATTAATTACTTGAATTGGAAATTAAACATGGGACACTAATCCTTCTTCATCAGGAAAAAAGGTGCCAAAAACATTCCTTGCATTTACAGATGACATTTATCATGTGTATATGTTTTTGATTGTCATAGAGTTTGATTAACGACCAACATGGTTTTCCTAAAGGTGCTCGTCTGCATTCCTCACCGAGGAACGATCCGCATTAAAGCAAAAAAGGCAGAAAATCCGGTTGCTCCAGCAAAGGAAATTCACGGATGTATCCCACTGCAAAGACCTGCCAGAGGAAATCCCTCTGCCTTTAGTTATAGGAACGAAAGTCACAGGTAACGTTGAGCTGTGCTCCTTTTTTTTTTTTTTTTTTAATAATTTATGTCAAAATGAAATCGAATGGCTCTATTCCCTTACAATAAATGTAGTGTGTTGGAGACGGCGTACTCCAACATGATCAGAAGAGATTCACAAGAGCTACGTTTTAATAGATTTGTGCACTAGTTGGCTTCGATGGCTATTTAAGACTGATAAGCATTTTAATAAACAGGCCATATTATAATGCTATGGAGAATTTTTGGCTCTTTCTTTCACGCACATATTCGCTTTCGCAATATATGTACTTGTATGCTTAAATTACATAAATAATAAATTCTGTGGCATTGTTTCGTGGCATTCATTACTGTTTAGACAATTCTATTCCATAAGGCAGTCTTGTGCATTAAGCATATTTTTGCTTCACAGCTCGTCTTCGAGGAGTTCACGACGGTTTATTCACAGGACAAATTGATGCAGTTGACACAAGTGCAGCCACCTATAGGGTGACCTTTGACCGGAATGGTTTAGGAACTCACACTGTTCCTGACTACGAAGTCCTGGTAGGATTGTTGGCAGGCCAACTGAAAATATGTTCTGCTTCATTGTGTGTATTTACGATGAATTACTTGAAATTGAATGGCATGTATTAGAATGCAGTGGGATGAAGAAAAATCTGAATAGGTGGCAGTTGTACCATTTAGCCAGTAGTTTTACATTAGGATAAGAATTGATGCAGATAGTTGACATTATCAGTGGCTAATAATGACAGATAGCCATGATGCTAAGCTACCGTTTATTATCATGTTTATTACTAGTCAAAACAACTGTTTTCAAGATGTACTTGAACTTGCTGTTGGGTCAGTGACACCACTTTTCCCTCTTTCCTCTGCAGAGCAATGAACCACATGAGACAATGCCTATATCTGCGTTTGCTCAGAAGCAGAGACCTTCCCGGTTCCAAGCCTTAATGACCCCACCCTGCGTGCCTTACGCCCCCTCCTCTCAGCCTGCTTTAATGGTACTGCTGGTCCTATTTCTACACCCTGACCAAGATAGGTTTTGCTTTTGATGCATTTATCATAGATGTATTCTGTATGTTGAAGTGTAATTGGCTAATTCCATACAGAGGTCCATTTGTCATATTCGTAACGCTAATAAAAATATGATGTCTTTCTAATGTGTAAATTAATACATGAATTTTGAGTATTTGTCTATATCCAGCCCAAATTGTTACATGAAATGATTTGCAAATGGACTGGGGTGGGTGATATAACCAAAATCTTCTATCGCGGTTGAAGCAATTTTCTACCTCGATAACGATATATATCACAATATAGCAATTTGTATCTGGAAATGCATAAATAAAAATTC
>JAODKE010006486.1:0-26875 GCA_026779605.1 Mormyrus hasselquistii
TCTTCCATTGGATATGCAAGATTCAGGCTCAGTCAGTCTAGACTAAAAACACTCTTATTTAGTCTAGCTTATAGGGAATCTAATTCTAGCTCTAGCTAACTGCTCACTCTAAGTTAGACCTATAGTGTGGGAGGTAGAGCAGGGTGGGGATCAATGCCATTGACCTTGGATGAACTGAACTGTCAGTGCTGTCACTCTAGCTTCAGCCCCCTTGTGGAATTGGACTTTTGCCATCCTGCTCATTTGACTTAGACTTCCTCTGCCGCCCCCTGGAGGATGGGCTACCCCTTTGAGTCTGTTTCCTCCAAATGTTTCTGCCTTCTAGGGAGTTTTTCCTTGCCACTGTCACTCTGGCTTGTTTCCTGGGGGCTTTTGGTGGGGATAATGTAAAGCACTTTGACACAAGGTAACGTGAAAACACGATATACAAATTGAACTGCATTTAATTGAACCTTTCCGTATTGGTAAAGGGGTGGTTGGTCATGTAATTTGTTTTTCTTTTTATTTCCTGTTATTTAGTTAAAGATATATCTGCACTTCCAAATAAATAAAATTTAAACAATGACAGCTAGAATACTAAAGCTAGAAGCTAGAATACGGCCAGTGGTTAAAATGACATGTGCAAGGGGGTTGCCCAGCTCAATAATTTAAAATAAGTATTTACTTTTCTTTTAAGCTCAAATGTAATCAAAATGATTGTCTATATATTTTTTTATTTTAAAACAAAAACAAAAAAATGCTACTGACATGCAAAGCCAGTAGATAACAGTATTATTAATTACAAATGACCATGAAAAAACATTTGCATTTGCTAAACTAATTAAAACAATACAATAGTTTTAGTTTATCTAGAGTAATGATAATACTGCACACAATTATTACACACAGATCTAAGGAGATGCTTTGGTGGTTTTGTTTCTGTGAGAACAAAGGTGCTCCTCTATTTGTTAAACAAATATTTACTGTCGCCAAAAGTGAAAATTTGAGGATGCATACAGTATTAAACCCAGCATTTGAATATAACCATTCAGGTAAATGCAAACATATGCCATATATTGGTTCTTTAGTGGACCTGTAGCCTAGATTAACATAGCATTTTAATTCTGTGAAGCACAACATGGGACAGTGTTTTTTTATCTTCTCAAATAATGCATTTTATTTATTCAGCATTCCATGAATTCCTCGACTATCTAGTTTTTCATTAATACAAATACTTATTTTAATTGCTTGCTTACTTTTTGAATGAAAACAGTTACTGTATTACTACCCTATTAATGCATAACATAGGTCAAACATTCTGTATTCTCTAAGACAGGGGTGGGAAACCTGAGTACGGGTTTTTGAGATGACCTCTCAATCAGCCAGTAACCGTGGGTCCCCAGGACTGGACTTATTATTGGTTCCCCACCCCTGCTCTTAGGAATTAAACAGAAATCTTTGTTCAGGGTGAAATGAAACGGAAGTGATGTAAGAAATCTGTTCATCTGTCAATGACGAAAAAAGTCACCACTTGGTGTTCAATATGCAACCCACCTGTGTGCAAGTATCACCGTTATAATGTGTTCTGAATGCATGCAATTAGAAAAAAATAAAGGAATACAAGTAAATGCTACTATGCGCTTTCACACTGTAAGACCCTTTTCAGGAACTTGCGGAATCAGGTAGGGCTGCAACAACTAATCGATTTAATCGATTAAAATAGATTATTAAAATAGTTGCCAACTAATTTAATAATCGATTAGTTGGGTCTACGTTATTATACACATAAGTACAGTGGCTACCTTCTAATTTGGGAGCAGTAAGCTAACCAAAGCAGCGGTGACAGTTAAGTGACAGTTAAGCACCATTAAACTGGATGCAGACCGCCATAAAAGAAAAAGGTGACGAGAACCAATGGCGTGCCTTGAGTAGCTTACGTGATGAATTATGGGAAAATTGAAAAAAAACTTTTAAAAAATGGCGGAGGCGGACACAACAGAGTCTGGTTTTAATTTTGCCAGAATTTGACGATAATTAGCTGAAATTAGGTCGGAGAGACACTGGCGTGTTATGTGACGTTGAGTTGAGTTTTTGGATTATTTTATGCAATTATTCAGATTACTTAACGTAAATCCTTCATTCAGTGGTGTAGTGGAGGGTACATGCCATTTACGCACCTTTTAAATTTACAAAACAGCATTTACTCATCCTTTTTGAGATAACTAATGTTAAGGATACAAATCGTTTTACTGCTGTGCATATAGTTTACCCACCTTACATTTCTTGTTACCACTAAAGTTTATGGCGTTTCACGAGAGTGCAAGCCGGTGCATTTTTAGCGGAAAATGCGGAAAAGACTTTTTCTCCGCAATTAATGTTTACTTTGTCCGTAATAAATGCAGACACACTCGCTTGCGTGCTGTCTCCCCCTGTCACATATGTGTATCAACATTAAATGACATTAGACAATTATTTAATAATATTCTTAGTAGCAGCAGTGGTAGTCTGTGCTTTTACGTTAAAAAGCTGGAGTACTGAATACATTATCTAAAGCACCATGCTGGTTACACTTCATAAAACAAGATTTTGCGTATTTCATTACATTGATTCAGCTGCTACAAAATTAACATTTTTTATACTCTTAATGTAGCATACATTTGTTTTTTATGCAAGTTGCTGGAAACAACCTTTGTACAAAGACAGACTGGGTTATTAAAAATTGCTGGAAATCGAATTGGTTTTGCCCCCCCGATTAATCTTATTTTTATATCGCAACAATATTAAACTCATTAACTGAATACCTTTGTTGCTTGTGTCTCTATATTCTTGCATAATATATTCCTGGATAATATTTCTTTGTTTTTTATTCTGTGGAAAACGAAAGCTTAATCTGCTGGCCAGATTTAATAATAAATTATAAACATGTCACGGGCTGTATAAACAAAAATAAAATGTTGTGCCCTATTTTAAACCAATACATGACACATTTTGTCCCAAATTTTTGGACCGCAGTGCAGTCAATCCCCCCAGCAAACAACTTCTCCATCTTCCATTGTTTTGGGGTGGTGTTGTAGTTTCCTATGAAAATTATATGTGAAGTTCAACCTACAGCTTTTTGCAGTTCCCATGCTTACAGTATTGTTGGGCAGTGGGAAAGTGACAAACACAAGTGGCTAGGAACTACAAAAGCCCTGGTTGAGATGGCCCAGGAACTTCCTGAACATTGATGGAAAAGCACCTACTGTTGTTAGCATATTAGTTAGTAAGACAAAGTTATGAATTCACTGTTATAAAGAGAAAGTGATAATTTTTAAATGAGTCACTGTGTCCAAATTAGTACAAAAATAACTGACACAATTTTGAAGTCTCTCTACACACCGTACAATTGACTATAAACGTAATAGGTCATCTTTGACCTATGCCTGCAAATTTGAGGTAGAGATAAAAAAAATGTTTAAAAAGAAAGAAAAGAAAATGAACATAATGATGTGTAACAATGAAAAACAATGCTATTAATTTTTGCAATCTTATAAAATTACATAAATTTATTTCAATGATAAGGCAATGAAACACCTGGCTGTCTTAAATAATATTGAAAATGAATCTGGTTCATTTTTGACTTATGTCGTGCATAATAAGGTTTTAAATATCCTGTGCATCAGAAGGTTAAAGATAATCAATAATTACAAGTGTGGAATTGAAACATTTTAAACGCAGCCTGTTAAATAATCAGAAAAGCGTTTTTCATACTTACCCTCCTGACACAGTCTTAGTTATAGTATATGTGCCATAGTTCTCCATTAAGTCCGCGCCATATCCATTACCCGAGGTTATCTCCCCGCGCCCAAAAGTGTAGCCGGAGATGTCACCGGTTCTCTTCTCCAAGGTATGGAGTTTAATCTGTGAATCGTACACACTCATTTTAATCCAACGAGTCAGAAAAAATAAAGGAAAAACAAATGACAGGAGAGCAGATCAAACCAGGATGTCTGTGCAATAAGGTAAGATGCAAGCTATTCATCCGACTGTGAATCTCTCTGTCCCAGCACACAGAGGACTGAGGTACGGACAAGGAAGGATTCCGTTTTTGGCAAAGTGTAACCACACCTATGGTGGCACCTTAAACTATTAACTTATTCCCTTTTTTACCACCATGTCCACACCTAAAAACTTCCTAAGGCATTATCACGTTAGGGGGAGTGTTATGTGTCTGTTTAAGGGAGGTTGGAATACAATACCCCAATTCTCATAGCCAAATGGACTCCTCTTTGAATTTTCATGAGGTTTGTTATTCTGGGTGGTAAAATAGCAAGCAATGTCAAAATAGCAATCGTTTTTAAGACACGAAAACTAGTCACTGTGGCATGAATGATGGTGTACAAAAATACACCATATTGGCTTGGATTTGCCCATTTATTTATCTGTTTATTTGTTTTTATAGATGAAGTGTTGCATGGAAAATGTTACAAAATAGTTTCCTTGTCAAGGCACAAATAAACTATTTAGTACACCTTCCAGAGTTTGATCTGAGTAATTCCTCACAAAGTACCTAATTTACTAACCTTGGCTGTCCCAGTGTTTTATAGCTAAGAATAGATTTATAGCCTTTGAAAAGAAACTTTGCATCCTTTCTCACATGCCTGTTGTTTTGCTGAGAATTGAATAATTTGATATTCGAGCCGTTTGAAAATTCTTAGATCTGGCTCACTTGTTATGAATCTTAGACACACCCCGTTTCTTCCCCTAAAGTTGTACCTGACATCTTTGTTTTGTTATTTTCCCCAGAGATAAAGGATTGCAAACAATTATTACATTTGCTGTTATCAATAATGCATACCCCCAAATGTGATGACTTGCAACTATAAAGCTTATTGATTCAGATACACAGGAAGTTGCTGTTGTGCCTTGAGGATAGAGCGAAACCAGTGACTGTCACCATGCAAAATATTCAACAGAAAGCTGCAGGCGATTAAAGTCTGTCTGGATATAGCAATTACACGCTAATAAATGGTTGGTAATTAATTTTAATTCTGACAGGAATGAAGCATATTGCCAAGGTGTTCAGCCCATAACTGGGATGCTCCCAGTCGGTCAAGAGCCTCGCCCTTCACTCTAATGTTTCGCTTGAATTTTTTACGGTTTAGCACAGCTTCATCAGCAGGGAGGAGGCTCTATACACCGTTTGCACACAGTAAAAGAATCTCAGCAGCTATGACTCATTCATTTATTTGCTTCTTTCATTAATGCTCGTAAGAAAGACCAAGATCAGGGTTAGAGAATTGTAGCTGGCCACCATTTAGAAACAACCTACAGTATTGGTTATTAACTGGGGGGGGGGCGGGGAGGCATGCCCACCACACGATAAAAAAACAAGATCCTGCCTGGCAACACCCCAGGCCGACCCACAGTCCAGTCCACCCCTCCGGAACTGCCCCTCTATCTGCCACAGCCAGATATTACGTAGGTGTCCCCAGGGCCTGGTCCAGCTGCTCAGGTCCCCAGCAATGAAGATTCTACGAGCTGGATCAGCCTTGAGGAAATGCGCCACATGGTCGTAGTGCCATAACTGATGTTCCCTCACAATGCAGGTAATGTGACTCATTCGGGACTCCCTAAATAACTGCTCATCAAACACCAGCGGTACCCAAGGATTTTCCAATGAGAGACAGTACTAAAGAAATCCAGCCGCTGGATCCCACAACCCTGCCCAACACCCAGTCCATGTAAGTACTGAACAGAGTAAGAGCAAGAACACACCCCTGACGAACCCCAGAATCCACTGAGAAGAACGCAGATGTTTTGCCTCTACTCTGCACAGCACTCACAGTACTGGTGTACAGGCCAAATATGACGTCCAACAACTTTGGGGGAATCCCACAAAGTTTCATGATGTTCCACAGGACGGTTCGATCAACTGAGTTGAATGCTTTACAAAAATCGACAAAGACTACAAAGAAGCCCTGGCATTATCTGCATTTATAGAATCGTCAGTACCACGATGGCAGACTACTTGGGCATAAAACCAGACTGGTAAGTGAGCAAGTGATCATGGATACTGTTGAGGATGACCCTGCCCAGTACTCTGAGAAGTAAATCCCCTGAAGTTACTTCAATCCAGGCAACCACGCTTTTTGGACAGGGAAATGAAGTCCCCTTTTCCAGTCAGGTGGGATTATCCTTGTCTCTCAAATAGAAAAAAGATTGCTTGCAACACCCAGGATGACTGCCTTACCATGAGCCTGAAGAAGTTTACCAGGGATACGACTGATCCCTGCACCCTTCCATACCCACAGCTGGTGCAATTTCAGTGAGATTGGGAGGTGCACAGCCAATCAGAGGATCAGCTCCTAGAAAAGCGGACCCAAAGATGTCCTGGAGGATCAGCCTTAAACAGCTGTTCAAAGTATCTGGCCCAGTAGGTCATAATGACAGTGTCATCCATAAGGATGAGGGCAGGTGATGGACTGAATATCAAGCTACAAAAATCTAAGTAAACATTACTCACTTTGTTAATGACAAGCAATAACAGCTCTTTAGTATTGTACTGATTTGAGAGTTACGTTTTAATTTTTTGTCTACCACTTCTTGAATGAGTTTATTTTTCTATCCAGTCAGTCCTGCAACAACACATAATATACCACTGATATATTTCAATGAGCAATCAGAGAAGGATGGTGCACATACGCAGAACAAGTAAACACAAGCAAAGATCAGGAACTACCACCACAGGAATATTTCATTTCAACATTTCAGCTAGAACCTGATATTCTTCATGACGAAGTTGTATGGACAATTAAACAGCTGGCCAGCTGAAAGGAACCAGAAATAAATGGCATTTCATCAGAGCTCCTGAAGCCAATAATGACACTTAATACAATTAATACAATTAAGGTTTAATTTCTCCTTAACTGAGGACTTTATTTAAGGGTGTTGCACAGAGTCCCTTAAAAGGTTTCCTTAGTTAACGAAAAGCTTTAAGGGATTTACTGCATTGAAAGATATTTTACAGCAGTAAAATTGTATGGATTCCATTGAGATTTATTTGCTTGCACTCACGCCTGTTTGTGATACCTATTTTTCACCTCCAGAATTAATTTCGTTGAAAAAAATGGTGACAAAATTATGTCCTGTTGAAGGGTTTTGACAGAACTATAACTAAAACAAAAAAGGGGCTAAAATATGCATTAATGGCAATGATGAAGTTAAACATATGATTTATCTGACAAAATAAATAAATAAAATTCCAGAATTTGTCACCAATGTAACGTTATCCTGCTTGTCACCTTTGTCACCTTATCTAATGAAATTTCGGCTTTTTCTGCTGGTGCATCGTGTTCACTATGACTAGACTTTTTGCTCGACTAAGAACCAGTGAGTGGGCATATGGCAATAATTTTTGCTGAATGGTTGAACACAAGCACTGGTGCTAACTCAGAAGATACATGGAAGTACTGGGAAAAGAGAAGTAGTGGAGGAAAAATCGTGCAGATGGAATTATTATTGTATCTTAGTTACATTAAATGCATTTTTGCATGTATCTCCATATTGCTGCATCAAAAATTTCGATCAATAACCGATGTACTTTTGTGTAATATTGCCATTGCAGGTAATGAAGCTTGCCAGCGCTTATTAGCAGGATAACGTTACATTGTGTTTTTATTCTGTGAAAGATCAGCCTATTAGTGATATTTAATAATGATAAACATAAAATCATAAACTGACTGTCAGGTAAAATCAACTGTTAAAATCATTAATCGTATACATTGGGTGTTTTCAATCACAAAACACTTTTCTTGGGATTTGTTAATTTTCTTCATTTATTGACAAAAACTTGGCAGTGTTGCGGTTAACATACAGTCAGAGGTACTTAAAGTTATTTTCCTTACTTTGATTATTAAGGTCTTTTATATAATCGTTTAATGAGCCTTATAGGGTTCCTTAAGCATAAGACCGAAATAAGAAGAAATACTAAAGCAAGGCTACTCAGTGCAATCATCTTCCCCATAGTAACCTATGGCTACGCGATTTGGACGATCAAGAAGACAGAAGGAAGATAGAAGCCTTTGAGTTATGGTGCTGGAGGAGACTGTTGCGCATCCCATGGACAGCAAGAATTACCCATAAATAAGTCGTAAACCATATTAAGCCAAAGACTTCATTGGAAGCCAAGATCACCAAGCAGAAATTATCCTGTTTTGGCCATGTCATAAACAGCAATTAACTAAAGAAGGTACTCATGCTGGGAATGGTCAGTGGAAGCAGGAGAAAAGATCACCCAAGAATCCGCTAGATCAATACTGTCAAATCTATTACCAACATGAACATAGACAACTCAAAGAAGCAGTGATAAACAGAACTGTGTAGAAAGAAATGTTCCCTAGAATGAATATTTCTTATTTAAAAGGCAAATGCATATAATTACACCACTGACTACTGCTATCCCTGTTTTTATTGTTTAATTCATTTTGTTTACAGCATAAGTTACTAAAATCTGAGGTTGCATTCCCCTAATCCTATTTTTCCCAATGGATTTGTGTATTTTAGTATGCAATTTTAGTGAATACAAGTTTTATCAAGAACACATTGGTTGTGTAGCAGATCTGACTGTATGCAAAATATTTCTAAAATGTAAAACTGCATTTTACAACATAATCACACTATTCACACATGACGATGTCTTGCATTTTATGCATGTGCTGAACGATTTGACTGCTTTGCCATATACCTGTACCTTATTCTTTGGTCTTACATACTCTCAATTTGAAGTACCTCAACACACATTTGAAAAGATCAGAAAAAATTATGATGGGACTTGCTACAATGATGTCAAGCATGAGTATAAAAAGGGTACATTGGATTACAGAAGTCTAATTAAATGAATAAATAGTTGTAAATGACAGCCAGTTTTAATAGCTGTAACCGCTCTTCAGTATCGAACTGATTTAAGGTTTAGATTTTTGCACATTACTTCTGTCTCCCACTTTTCAGTTGTCAGATGTCAACTGAGATGTCCAGAGTGATAGTGTTGAGAACACATATTTTGAACTTTTACTTCAGCTGTTATAAGAATTGTAGTTATTGTGCTTAAAATGCAACAAAATGTTTAAAGCTGTTCACTACTCTGACCTTCCTTATAGTGGTGTATTTTATACAAGGGTGCAACTAAAATAATTCAATGCAACACTGTTACGGGCGAAATGATTTAAATTATTTAAAGTGAAGTTTTTAAAGTAAACAAAGAAAGGCCAGGGGCGACTTTCCCGAAAGCGATCTTAGAAAATAACGATAACAAGTGCGATTCTGCACCATGCTTTCAGCCCATTTATAAATTTAACTTTATTTTCAAGGTCACTCTCCAGTCAATTCGTAATGGTGCACAACCCTGTTATGTACTCAAATGGCATACAAGTGTTATAACATCTAGCCTTTTTAAACATCTGCACTAATTCAGTCGACATTCAGTCGATTTATATTGCAATCTGACCTCTTACTGTATCAGCAGCATTATTGTGATTTCCAAAAAAAGCGTCAAACGATAATAGAAAATAACAAGCGGGTCGAATAGTAAACCGACGAGCGAATTAACTACTTAGTTACGAAGGGTTTTGGGAAACGCGTGTTAATTAGTGATCGATCTTAAGTACTAGATAACGAACTACTTAGCGTTACGAAGCTTTCGAAAAAACCACCCCAGTTCGTTTCACGGGATAATTAAACAAAATAACCTGCCTCACCTTTAGCTTACCTCTTTGCCTTTTCCTCAGAGGCTGTGTCGCTTCTCACTTTCGCGGGTTTTCTTCCTGCTCGCGTAACCGAGCTCAGGTGAGCCAGCTCAGCTCAACTGCACTCACACGTTGTAACGGCTATCAAACTCCAGCTCTTACACCACGGAATGGAACGGTACTTAACACACACAATATTTTAACTGTCGGTATTACGTTTTTTTTTTTTTTGCTTTTTTTTTTTTACTGGTGCCAACATTATACAATTTCTGTCACTCACAAGTCATAGAGGTTTTCGGTTCCTACGCTCTCTCAAGCTCCCCACACACTAGTGATGTGCAATTCGTGAATGAATCGGTCTTTTGATCCGATTCTTTTCAGTTAATCAATCTCACCGGTTTTCAAATATAAAATAACTGGTTTGTAAAAGTGCGGATCCCAAAAGCCTTCGCAAAAAGCGTTTGTTGTATTCTGTATGCTGTGGCATTTGTGTTGGTTTTTATTTATTTATAAGCATTTTAGACAATATGTTTGGTCATTTCTTGTCACACCCACCGGGGCGGGTCAGTACATGGGCTACTCCTCCAACCCTGATTAGACCGTCATTAAAAGAGAAAGAGAGTCCTGATCAGGTCGCGAAGTATTGAGCTGATGTATCGACACCTTACTGAGTGTTTTCTTGTCTCTCGTCTTCTTCATTTCCCATACCTGCACTGTTTGCCTTTTGTCACCCCCTTGTGACCTTGTTGACCTGTTACGTCTCTCCTCCGCAGTCCAGCTCCCGTCCCTAGTGTATCTACTCTGCTGAGCCCGGCGTCCTCCGTCCTCCTTCCCTTCCGTAACCCCGTCTTGTATAATTTCGTGGGACAGACCTTCTGGCTACTGACCTATTCGCCTGGACACTGACTACAACTTTTGCCTTCTGATTCCAGCCTCATTAGCCTCGGCTCTCATCAGAGAGAGACCTCCCTGCTTGAGTTTCGGTTGCGGAACTGTCACAGGTTCAGTCATTACTCTGTGCTGTTCCTCAATATACCCCTCGCCTTGCATTTCTGGATCCCCGTCTCTCTCTCTCTCCACCTGACAGAATACTTCGCCTTCCTGATGGATCCAGCGAGCACCTTGGAAACCCGGATTGCCGCAGTGGAGCAGCTCCTCGCTTCCCAAGCTACTCAGGTTCCACTTCCGTCCTCCCCACCACTAGCTGCTGCTCCCTTGCCAATTGTTCTACCCGAAAGGTATGATGGGAATCCCAATCAGTGCAAAGGTTTCCTCATGCAAGTAGGCATGTACGTGGAAGAGCACCCGGAGATGTTCACCTCCCCAGGCGCAGAGGTCAGGTTCACGGTGTCCCTGTTAACCGGACAAGCCCGAGAGTGAGCGACAGCACTCTGGACGAATAACAGCCCCTTACTACGATCGATGGGTGAGTTTCATCAAGCGCTAATGGAGGTGTTTGATCATTTGGCAGTGGGAAGGCACCCGGGGTGGAGCCTGCTGGAGTGTCGTCAGGGGAACTGCACCGCTGCGGAGTTCTTCCTAGAATTCTGTACCATTGCCGCTGCCCTCCAATGGCCGGATGACTGCAAGCGGATTGTGCCTATACTGTGGGGGTGCAGGTCATGTCCTTACCCCTTGTCCAGTTCGTTCCCGATGCGAAGAAAAACCCCTGCCAGTAGGTGTTTCCTCATTATCACACTCCCCCATAACACAGTTCACTATACCGGTAACCTTGGAATATCGTGGAAGGCGTTATAAGGTGCGAGCTCTTATAGATAGTGGAGCAGCCAAGAACTTCCTGAGCAGGGATCTAGCACATCGACTTCAGATTCCCCTACATAGTCTTTTGTATCCAATCGTTATACATGGAGTCACGAGTGAATGCATGGGAGAAGGAACTATAAAACATCTAACCCGCCCTTTCAGGATGCAGATCGGGGCATTTCACACTGAATTTATGGAGGTGTATGTACTAAACAAAGCAAAAGAACCTTTAATTCTAGGACTCCCTTGGCTGAGACGGCATAACCCTCGCCTGGATTAGAGGACTGGAAAGATAGAGTCTTAGTCTGAACGATCTTCAGGAATGAATGTCCCTTCCTTATAAGGCTACAGGTGTAGAGAGCCCTGAACCCAAGAATCTGAAAGTCATCCCCACAGAGTATCAAGATTACCTGGATGTCTTTAGTAAAGAGAGGGCGTTTCTGGATGGAGCTCCCTTACCGCAAGTTAGATTGTACCCGGTTTCCTTGCAGGAGGAAGAATCGTTGGATACCTACATCCAGGAGGGGTTGAAGCAAGGGATAATCCGATCATCTACCTCCCCAGTGACGGCAGGCTTCTTTATAAAAAAGAAGGATGGGGGTTTCCAGCCTGTGGTGGATTACAGGGCCCTAAATGCTATAACGGTAAAAAGGAGAGAACCTCTTCCCCTGATCCCGTCTGCGTTGGAACAATTACGAGAGGCAGTTATCTTTAGCAAGCTAGACCTAAGGAGTGCTTACAACCCTGTTAGAATCAAAGAGGGTGACGAATGGAAAACTTCCTTTATCACCAGTACGGGGCAGTATGAGTACCTGGTAATGCCTTATGGGTTGGCTAACAGCCCCTCTATTTTTCAATCTTTTATGAATCGGGTTTTCCATGACATGATCGACCGATTCGTAGTCATTGATGACATCCTAATTTACTCCCATCCTAATTTACTCCCCCTCCAGGCAGGCACATGTATTGCATGTTAGACAGGTATTACAACGACTCCGGGAACATCAATTGTATGCCAAAGGGGAAAAGTGTGACTTCCACCAACAAAAAGTAATGTTCCTAGGGTATGTTATCCAGCCCGGAGAGGTGGCCATGGACGAGCAGAAGACCTCTGCCATAAAAGCCTGGCCACAACCTCGCATCCTGAAAGAGCTGCAGCAGTTCCTAGGATTCACTAACTTCTATTGGAGATTCATCAGCAGCTTCAGCCAAACCGCGACTCCTCTCACCTCGCTCACCCGTGGGAAACCCACTCGACTCACCTGGACACTTGTGGAGGTACAAGACTTTGAACGTCTCAAGCAAGCCTTCTGTATGGCCCCTGTGCTCTCCCAACCTCGTCCCGAGCTGCTTTCGAGGTTGAGGTAGACACCTCAGAGGCCGGTGTAGGGGCCATCCTTATACAGCGCAACCCTGAGACGGGGAGACGTCACCTGTGTGTCTACTACTCACGCAAGTTCACGGCGGCCGAGCGCAACTACAAGGTGGGTGATCGAGAGCTCCTCGCCATTAAATTAGCCCTTGAAGAATGGCGTCATTGATTAGAGGGGGCTAGACACCCCTTTGTTGTGTTAACAGATCACCGAAACCTAGAATACCTGCAATCAGCTAAACGACTCACCCCGCTGGGCGCAGTGGTTTGCCCGTTTCGTTTTTCATGTGAGTTACATTTCAGGGAAAAAGAACGTAAAAGCTGATGCCTTATCGCGACAGTACGACCCCTCTGAGAGCGAGGATCCCGTTTCACCCGTTCTTAATCCAACCTGTTTCGTCTCATCTATCACCTGGGGCTTAGAGGAGTCTATCAGAGTGGATAATGAGAATTGTGCTTCCCCGGCCGGATGTCCTCCGGGTAAGTTGTTTGTCGCTCGTTCCCGTCATCCTAATCTATTGCAGTGGATTCATGCTCAACCAGGGACGGGCTATCCCTGGATCACCGCCACCCTACAACTAGTGGAACATCGCTATTAGTGGCCCGGTTGGCGCAAAGATGTCCAAGCCTTTGTGGAGAGCTGCCCAGACTGAGTTCAGTGTAAGTCCTCCAATCAACGTCCAGCAGGACTGCTTCATCCTCTGCCCGTTCCCATCCAGACCCTGGTCACATGTAGCTATGGACTTCATAACAGACTTACCTCGTTCTGCTGGTAAGATCGGTAGGACCAATTTTCGACGATGTGCCATCTGGTTGCCCTCAGCTGTAGAACTGGCATAAATGCTTGTCCGGGAGCTCTTCCTCTTCATAGGCATCCCCGAGGACATCATCTCAGACCATGGGCCCCAATTTGCCTCCCGTGTTTTCAAGGAGTTCTGTGCCAAACTAAACATCACTCTTAGTTTGACCACAACATACCACCCGCAATCCAACGGCCTGGCTGAACGTACAAATCCAGAAGTGTTTAAAGCCTTAAGACTGCTGGTGTGGACGGATCCTGCCCGATGGTCCCAGCATTTAATCTGGACAGAGTACTCACTCAACTCCCAGGTAAGCCCCATAACTAATCTCACTCCCTTCCAGTGCGTTCTAGGGTTCCAGTCTCCACTGTTCCCATGGGATGCCCCTACGGGGACAGTACCCAGAGTCGAGGCCTGGTTCCAAGAAAGCGGACGAGCCTGGAGGGATATTCAACAAGCATTACACTCCCAGGCGGCTCTCACTAAGGCTCAAGCTGAC
Source organism: Mormyrus hasselquistii (assembly GCA_026779605.1). NCBI lineage: Eukaryota > Metazoa > Chordata > Actinopteri > Osteoglossiformes > Mormyridae > Mormyrus > Mormyrus hasselquistii. The sequence goes on from JAODKE010006486.1 coordinate 14,137, forward strand.
AGACATTGTCGTACAGGATTTCGCTACCAAGTCGGACAACTAGTGTGGCTGTCAACAAAAAACCTTAGGATCCCCGGGTGCCATAAGCTCACGGCTAGATACATTTGACCATTTTGCATACTCCATCAAGTAGGGCCCGTTGCAGTGGGCACTGTCACGCCTACCGGGACAGGTCAGGACTGGGGTTACTCCTCCAAATATTGAGCCGATATATCAACACCTTACTGAGCGTTTTCTTGTCTCTCGTCTTCTTCATTTCCCGTACCTGCCCTGTTTGCCTTTTGTCACCTTTTGTACCTTTTGCCTTTTGTACATAACATACTGTTCCACCTCTTTTGTTTTAAGCGTTTTTGAGGCATTTGCAGTTCAATACGAATATCTTCAAAGCAAGTATACACAAGTAGCGAATATTTAAAAAGTTTTTTTAAGCGACCGCAACATTTGCTAAGCTTAAACGAGTATTCTGCTCGGCTCTCATGCTTCAACAGCCGGATCCGGAATGCCCATTTGAGGTAGAGGTGGACGCTTCTAACAACGGAGTCAGGGCAGTGCTCATTCAGAGCAACAAGGTAATGGGTCACCTCCACTCCGTGGCTTATTTTCTAGGAAGCTGAATGCGACAGAGAAATTACAACATGGGGAATCGGGAACTACTGGCCATAAAATTGGCCTTGGAGGAGTGGCACCATTAGCTGGAAGGCGCAGCACACCCTTTCATGGTGCTGACAGATCACAGAAACCTGAAGTATTTACAAATGGCCAAGCGCTTAGATCCCCGACAGACGCGATGGGCAATGTTCTTCTCTCAGTTTGATTTTAAGGTGACCTCTTTACAGGGAAGAAAGAACGCTAAAGCAGATGCCTTATCCAGGCTACATGATCCACCCTGAACCGAGGACCCTACAAACCCAATACTGGCCCGACTTGCTTCCTTGCGCCTATTGTCTGGTCTTTGGACGAGTCCATTTGTGAGGCTAATGACTAACAAGGGATATTGATCAATTTTTAAAGATGTGCAGACTCATCATCCCTTTGCCTAAATTACCCTCGGCTTTAGAACTAGCTGAATTGCTTATCATCTGGGTCTTCCAGAAGACAGTGTTTCTGATCGTGGGCCACAATTCAATTCCCAAGTGTTTAAAGCCATCTGCAGCAAGTTGAACATGTCCTCCAGCTATCATCCACAATCAAACGGTATGATGGAATGAGCCAACTAGGAGGTATCAAATATGCTGCAATTTCTTTGCAAAGTACAACCCTCAGTTTAAGCTTCAGTAACCAATTTAAAGCTAAATTTGGAGAAAAAAAAAACACCGGTCAAATGGGCCTCCTCTCTCCCTTGGGCTGAATATACAGGCAACTCACGGCCCAACCATGCAACTCAACTAACCCCCTTCCAAAGTGTTTTAGGGTACCAACCTCCGTTATTCCCATGGGAGACGGCCCCCAGCCGGGTTCCGGCCATTGAGGAATGATACGCCCACAGTCTTGAGGTATGGTCCAGCGCCCATCGGGCTCTCACGCAGCGTTCTCAACAGCACCGGAGAGGCGTCCAGCCCCGGGACAACATGTGTGGTTGTCCACATGCAATCTTACGCTGCTATCCAGCTGTAAGCTGTCACCCTATTATATTGGTCCCTTTCAGGTCGAGCGGAGGATTGGAAGCTTAACCTATTGTTTCAAACTGCCCAGTATTTACCATATCTGTCCCACCTTTCATGTCTCCCTACTCAAACTAGTATAGTCCGGGCTGACACTGCCATCCCCAGCAGCCGCATCGCCTCCTTCAACATCAGTGCAGGACAACAACCCCATGTACCAGGTGAAGGCCCTCCTCGACTCCTGGTGCCAGCAAAACGTGCTGCAATATCTTGTGAATTGGGAGGGTTACGGCCCGGAGGAACGAAGCATTCCTTGCAAAGTATTGTTGCATTGTCTTAATGTGCCTTGCTGAGCGGTTTATTGTCTCCTATCTCTATATCTCCTGCCCCGCTTGCCCTGCCTGCCCTGTCTTCCTCACCTGCCCGTCCCCCTGTCTAGTGTGCCTGTGTAGGTTTGACCACTCCGGCTTTTGACCTTATTGCTACGTCCCCAACTACATCTCTGGCCTTGTCCTTCGGACTTGCCAGCTTTCGGTTTATAAATAAAACCGTTATCTCCCGCATGCTGGGTCCCACCTCTGGTGTTCTGCCCGAGTCTGACAGTTTCCTCGTTTGTCCATCCTTCTGTTTTACTTATATTTTTGTTTCTATTGCTTTTTATTTCACTTCTCGGTGTTCGGTGTGTGTTTCAAAACATAGCAGTTGTATTTTGTGTTTCAATAGTATTCCATTTGCATAACCAATCGCCAGCAAATACATTTGCAAGTCCCACCCCAAAGTACCGAAGAACCAAAAAAGTACCAAAAAAGTACCCCAGCTGGTTTAGCAATTTCTGTACTGGAAGTTTTGGTACTGGTACTTGACTAGAAGTTAATGTAAAAGCAAAAGTATCATACCGAAAGTATCGTACTCTGTGCAGTGGAAAAGCGCCCTCTGTTTTAGTTTGTCAAGAGCTTTGTGGCAGTCCAGAGGTGTTGCATTCATCCAGAACCGGCTGTGAATTAGCATCCCATATAGATATGTGCACCTAAAATAGTATAATAAATAATTGTCATGTACAGTAATAATTACTTCATTTCATACTACATGTAACATTTGTAACAGGGTTGCCTAGTTCATTAAAGCTAAACAGAATCGGAACTAAATAAATATCTGTATTGCATTAATTAGAAACTACGAACTGTCGAAGAGGGGATTGAGTTTGCTGACACAGTCAGTCTAAGATTAAGTGACCAATTTAAAGCTAAATTTGGAGAAAAAGAAAAAACTTTGCATAACGTCATGGACTCACTTGTGAAGATCACGTGTTTCCGGCCCTCTAGTAGAGGTTCTCCTGGTGAAGGTCTGCAGCCAGATGGTCTTGAAAATTTTCAGCATTGCAAGCTTTGGTCAGCTGGTTGGAGCGAGGTTTTCAATTTCAGATAAGTCTGCCCACATATGCATGCGCATTTACATGTATGAAACAGTTTTATTACCTTGTAAACAGTCTGTAGGACTTGTAAACATCCCCAACGCTTTTGATTCAGCTAATTTTAGGTTTATATTGGAATACAGTCGCCCTTATTCATTGCGGTTAATCAGTTCCAGACTCTAATGCGATAAGTAAATTTCCGCAGTAGGATTCTTTATTTATGGATCGATTATTTTCGTAGTTGGAGTATAAAACCTGTTTATGACCTTCTAAACACGGTTTTTAACATAATTAGAGCCCTCTAGACAGGAAATAATACCCTTTAGTCATAATTACTGTTATGATTGCTGGACACGGAAGCAGGAACGGGGAGACGAGGAATCAGGATCGAAGGGTAAAACATGTGGGTAAAACAGAAACATGTAATATCAAAACGCCAATGACAGACCTGGGGTTACAGACTCTGACATGTACTTAAATATCCCGGATGAATCAAACTGACAAAAAACAGCTGATCACAATAGGGGTTGCACATGTGGTTAATAAGGGGGCGTGGCACACAAGAGAATTGTCCAGGTGGGTTATGACAATTACACTCGTATTACCCAATATATTAGTTTATGGATGGATTAATTTTTACACTTTAAAATTATTTTTTAAATTTTACTTTTATAAATTATTCAAATACTATCATTTTATGAACTAGAATGAACTAAACTGCTATAACCGATTATTTTGAACAAACTATCATTATTCAAATGTGCGTATGAATGGTCTTGAGTATGCGTAGTTTCTGTTCTTAGCTAAGAACAAATTCAGATAAAAAAACATTGGTGAAAAATCTTCGTAAAAAAATGCGTACGTGTGGTTTAAATTTGTTTGTAAGAATAGTTGGTGAATGAGGCCCATTGTTTGGCAGTATAACCAATTTAAAATATGTTCATGTCGATAAACATGGGCAATTTTTCTTGGGGTGAGAAACATTCACCCAGAGTATATGTGTGCAGGTAGTAGTCCCTGTCACAATTGCCTGGGACGAGTAGGCGAGCAGGTGAGCAATGAAGCAGGCTGGCAGGCAGGAGAATGGGTAACGAGGGTTTTAATGGGTCAGAGTAACAAACACGCGACATTACAATGACTGATCTGGGGAATACAGACTGAGACACGGACTAAATACACATGACAAGCTGAACTCAATGAGCAACAGGTGGGAACAATCGGGCATTAACACAAGGTAACGAGGTGGGTGTGGCACACAGGAGGATCGGACGGAGCTGGTTGTGACAGTCCCACGGAGGCAATTGCAATTTTTCTCATAGTATAACTCGGATTTTGGGTTTATGCATTTCCCATTGTATTAAATTGGTATTGTTAAATATATATAAATCAGGAGGGGGTGGCGTATTCGAATAAAAATGGGCTTCCACAGAGCACAAATCAGGGCAACAGAATCTGCAGGACAAAACCATTAGCCACCCACCCTTGGCTATAGGATACATTGCTGAATTAATCATTCTGATAGAAATGTTATTCATTTATTTTCCATACCTGCTTTTCCTGTTTAGTGTTCCAGGGGTGCAAAGCCTGTCTTGGAAGCAAGGCAGGGCATAATCGCAGCGCACACACCATACACACCTACAGATGATTTGGCAGTTCTAGTGCATCTTGGGGCAGGGGTGGGCCCTAATGAAACCCCACAATCACAGGGGGAGAACATGCAAACTCCACAGAGCCTGAGCAGGGATTCAAGCCCTGGTCTCCTGAGGTACGAAGTGACAGTGTTGACCATAGTGCTGTAGCGCTACCCTACTTCACATGTTATTTGAATATAAAGGATAGTTAAAATGTTTTCTTTCACTGTGAATGCAACAGTCGAATCCTTATGTCGAATCCTCATAGGTCAGCTCTACCTTTTCAGGGGCCTTAGGCAAAGCTTTATTTGGGAGGCCCCCTACCAAGAAAACTCATAATTATTTCACTTCCTCTGCAACACAGGTAGATGGGCCCTAGTCAAGTGCCTATTCTGTCTATAGATAGATTTGGCCCTGCAATAACTAATTTGAACTTATCTGATGAATATGATTGATTTTTAGAGGACAGTCAAAATAACTAACTTAAATTACAGAAAGGTCTTATTAGCTATCGGAATTTTTATTATCTCGCAACACTGTACTGAATAAGCCATTGGAAGATGGATGGATGTAACATTATGAATGTGAAAGTAATGAATAGCATGATCTGATCTTTTGTGGCTGAGTGACACTACGGATTTCAAGCTGCTATGTATGCAGGTGAGATCAAGGTCTGCTAGGCATTTAGCTGTTTGGAACCCATTAGTCAATGCAAAACCCCAATACAAAGTTGATATGAATGTAAGATGCATTATGAAAGAAAACATTATGAGTTTTTGTTGTGTTTTTCTACATTTTTATGGGTCTGAGTGAATGTTTGTGCATTGAACAGAGAAAAACAATTCTGACTGGCCTTTCCAGGTGTGCTACTTTGCAGAAGCCTGGCACTATTTATCGATTGTTTTGCATGCATCTGCCGAGCTGAGAGTTTGAGGGGGTAGCCTTTTTCTCTCCGTGCTGGGTGTGTCTGTGGTGTCAACCAACACCCTACTGCAGTATTTCACTCCTAAACCGCACCCTAAGCCAGCGCCCTGGGGCCTGGGGAGTACCTCTCCGCTCACCCTCATGAGAGTGGCAATTTCACCAGTTTCACTGTCTTGAAAACTGGGGGATAGTTCTAGTCAAAGCGTATTGCTAGATGTTTTTAGTGAAACAGTTCAAAACCAGAGTCATTTTTTTATCTCAGGTGCTGTTTTTATAAGAGGAATTTACTTTGGCGCATTGTGTAAAAATATCAATGTCAATAAAAACAACCAATATAATAAATTATATTTATAAACGAAATTGTGTGCTTAGTGCAGATCATGATAATTGCATAGTACAATGCTAAGTAGTCCCAGGTCAGTTAAATAGGCTGGGGGGGTGGTAATATGCGTAGGTGATTAGGTGGGTAATTAATGACTGAGGCCCTACTGCAATAGGGGCACATGATTTTGGTCTTGATAAACCTCAACCTCTTTGCTGGAAGGGCCAGTTTAGAAAAGTCCATGCTCAGGGTGGGAGGCATCAGCTGCAATCTTTGTTTTTCACTTTGTGGGTGTGCAGTTTCTGAAGCAATGGTAGACTGCACTGAATTATCTCCATAGCATTGCAACTTATATACTGCAGTGTCCATTTGTCTCTGATGCCAGATTAACTCCTCAGTTTATGGGTCTCTTCCTGGATATGAATTGCTAATTGAGGCATATCATAATATTGCTTGTCATTTAGAATTAGAATTAAATTTATTGATCCCAGAGGAAAATTCTAGTTCTAATTTTAAGGAATTCTATGGAAATTTTGTTTATTACAGCACGGTGGCCTCCAAGGTTGAGGGTTTGATTCCTGCCCTTACTGTAGGTCTGCATGCATGCAGTTTGTATGTTCTCTCCTTGTTTGCACAGATTTCCAAAAATATCTCCCATCATGTGCCCTGTGCATCATGGGATAGGCTCTAGACGTTATGTGATTTTGGATGTTATCCCTTCAGAGTGCCAGCGTGGTTTTATCCAGCTTTTAAACATTGACTTTGACACTGTATAAGAGTCCATTATTCCCCCATGACTAAGCAACCAGTGCCATATCAGCACAAGGATTATTTTTTTTCATGATCATCTTTTGCATGGCAGACTGTGATGGTTCAGCAAGACTCTATACTCAGAACCTTAATATTCTCTTCTACATATTCTACAACTTCACATGTTGCTTAATTTCTGAAATAAAAATCCAGTGTTTCTCAACATAAATCCGAAACTTCATTAGACTAACTTTTTTTTTTTAAATAAATGAATTCAGCCTGGTTCACTTTAGTTGATTCTCATTCTTTATTGGCACAATAGCAAAAATTGCATAGACATTTTCAGTGCCCTGAGCAGATTTTAGACAAGTCAACAGGCCTATCTTGCTCCATGTTTACTGCTCTCCTTGAATGATCCTCTAAGTTATAGCAGCAGAGCACACGACAAGGTCATTCTATGCATGTAAAATTCCATCATGTTTGGGAAATAGGCCATTATCTAACACTCTTCAATTTCTAATATGTCAGCGGAATCAGTAATATTTAATCCTAAAACATTTGATATGCTGTTAATTTCTCAGCTCTTTTTACATTTCACCGATGGTTACCTTGATGCAGGTAAGACTGCTGTGATGTCCGCCATCCCTGCAATCATGCAAGTGTGAAAAGTCATGTGCTCTTTCATCTTTATGCTACACATGATGCAATGCTCCCAAACATAGACAGTCACTCTGCCAAATTGGTTGAATGTCTTTTGTAGAAATCATGTTGGTTAGAGTTGTGGGTTTTACACCAAATGCCAAGATATGCTGTCATGTCTTGTGTGATTTTGTGTTGTTTTTCAGTCAAGGCACCAAGATGAGAGAACTAGTCAGGGAGGAACTACTGCTGGTTTCGTTGTCCATATCACATTACATCTGCGATGCTCACATGTTCTTGAGTAGACTAATGTTCAATCGCCCTCGTGGGTGGGGGTTCCTCCCTGTCTTACGGCAACAAGGTATTGAGAGTGCCGTTTTTTTCAGTAGAAGCTCAGTTTCCTGCCTCCCCTCAAACTGTGTCCACTGATCATTCGGTTTTGGGAAGTCTCGCATAAGCCATTTGATACCTGTGCCCTGACACACCTCTCAAAGGATTGCCATGTCGTGCTTCAACATGCTCTGTAAGCAGAGCTCACCAACTCCACAGGGCTGGCATGTGCAAATAGGAATCCTGACCAAAGCTCCTCAAGTGGCACTGACAAGAAAGGGGAGTCCGGAACATTTCCCAAATTTAGCAGATCAAGTTGAAACAGACCAGTGGGCACTTGCTGGAGATTAGAGCTTTCAAACTCCTTGTCCGCAGGAGCATGTTTTTTGAGTGTGAGTAGGTGTGAGTGTGACAGCTTGTCAGTGGATCTCAAACTAGGCATTAAAATCAGCCACCCCAGGCCTCATGCCTCCACCCAAGAACCTTGTTCATAGTAAAAGCTATGAATTTGGTCAGGGAAGGAGAATGATGAAAGCTGCCACAGGCCAGCATAGGGGCAGGTAAGCAGGTCAGGAACTGGGTTAAATCTTAAGTAGGTGTTTTCTTTATACCTGTCAGTTGCCAGCAGGTACTGGCTTGGTGGTTTGGGTGTATTTGGGTTCATGGTTTCTGTTGACTGGCATTTTGCTTTGGGATTCTGGGTAGCTAGTTTCTGGAATTCAGGAATTCATGATCAAAAGCTGGTGTGCTGTGCTGCTGGAATCCTGTTTCTGAAGTTTTTACGCGTGTGTCCTAGTTTTTGTGTATTTGCCTTTCTTTGGTTCCCTGGATTCCAATCCGGTCCTCTGCTGTTGGGTCTGCCTTCTGGTTTACCTCATCCTGGAGGCTGTCCATCCAGTCAGCAGTCCCAGTCCTCAGATTTCCTGATTCCAGCAGAAACCAGGTGTAATGGATGGACAGCTGAAGTTGAGAGGTTCTGTCACAGCTCTTGTTTTATAAAGGGTAATAAATGTTTTAACGTGTAAGCACTGAGTCCCAATCATGACACAAACATTCAATGTTAGTTAAAAAATGCTTCTGAATCTATAAATCTCAAAATATTGTGAGGTCGTGGGTTTAATGGGCAAGACTAATTATGCAGTTACATGCTGTAAATACTGTACATATATGATACACCAATTAGCAATAACATTGACATTAAAATATCAACAGATGAAGTGAATAACATTGATTATCTTGTTACAATGGCACCTATCATGGGTGCCTTTATATTAAGCAAGTGAGCTACTATAACACAAATTGCAGAAAGGTTGATAGTGGCTATGATAGAATGGTGTTAGAACACAGACAGCAGTTTTCCACTGAAAAAGAACCAGGGGTGCATTTCCCAAAAGCAATTGATCTTGTTAAAATAACGAACAAGATAATGAACAATATAGATAACATCAAGTAAGACCCCCATGTGCTTCCCAAAACCCTGTTGTTCCAGAGTTAACAAATTTTAAGCAGCACTTGGTTGGCTTCTCCTCGACCTCTGTGTAAGAAAAGCACAGACTGTCGATAACAAGAATATTCTATGTATTTCACTGATGAAATATGGTATATGATTGTTACACCAGACAGATGCATATGGAAAAAAAGAATATAAACTAACTAGAAAATCAAACCAACCAAAATTAAGACCAGAATAAATCTATTTCTATTTATTTAAAAAATCTATTTCTTGAAAATATAAAAATGGGTGAAAAATATGATGTTGCTTCCTTGTTGTCACGCCCAGCTCCGTCCAATTCTCCTGTGTGCCACGCCCACCTCCTGTTAATGCCTGATTGTTCCCACCCGTTGCTAGTTGAGTTCAGCTTGTCTTGTGTATTTAGTCCGCGTCTTGGTTAGTTTCCCCCAGATGTGTCATCGTCAATGAGTGGTGTGAGTATTCGTCCTTGCTTGTCCGACCTGTCTTTTCTATTTAATAAACCCCCGTTCACCCGTCAATGCAGCTGCTCTCGCCTCCCTCGCCTGCTCGCCTCCCTCGCCTCCCTCGCCTGCTCGCCTGCTCGCACTCTGACAGAATGACAGATCTCCCGAAGGATGCACCGCAGCAGGGCGAGGACCTCTGGCTCGTCCTGCTGCACGAGGTGTCAAATTGGCAAGATCAGCCGGAGATCCAAGAAGACCCCGTCTGTTTGGCTTAGTAGAGCAGAGCTGGGATCTCCTCCAGGGGGTTACCTCACGGATGGAGGAGCATATAATGGCGGAAGTGCGCTCCCTCCTGCAGCAGCTCGTCCTCTGGTTAAGGGAGAAGCGGCTCCAGCCGCTCGCCTGTGTGGAGGCAACACCGCCTCCAACTACAGGACCCGGTCAACAAAAGAATATGAGGCGCAGAGGAAAAGGGGAAGAAGCCGCCCCGACCATCTTCCTGGGGGCATGTTACCTCCCTGCAGTGCCTCTTCTTGCGGAGGATCACCACAGCCACACAGCCCCTAATGACATCTGCCCCGCTACTTCAGGACGGCCGCCTGGAGTATGCGGGAATTGTGGTGGTGTTGGATGCCATTCCTCGGGTCCCACGGACTCTTAAAGGGACCACGCCATTTCGGCAAGTGCCTGACCTAAACGCGCTGCCGGAAGTGCCCGACCTCCCACCTGCTGCTGCTGCTCTGCCCGCGACTGATGCAGCCACCACGCCCGCGGCTCTGTCCGCTGCACCGCCCTTTGCTGCTCTGCCCACAACGGCTCCGCCCGTCCAGCCTGTCCAGCCCGGCTCGCCCGTCTGCGCTTCAGCCGCGCCGCCTGCGACCACGCCCGCAGCTCTGGCTGCACCGCCTACTGCCCCACCTGGTGCCCTGGCTCAGTCTCCACCTATCCCTGTCCCTACTCCAGTTCCCCCAGCCCTGGTTATAGTCCCCGAGGAGGTCCCAGACAGTTTGACTGTCGCTCTTTCCTCCGGGGAGGAGGAGGAGCTCAAGTGGGACCCCTCGGGGACCTCCCTAATGACTCCTGGTCCCTCGCCCTGGCATGGTCAACTCCGGCCGACATCCCGCCTGTCTGTGTCCAAGAAGGGGAGGGGACATAGACTTCGAGCCGGGGTCCCACCTGCGCTGCCCCCTGGCTCGCCCCCACACGCCTTGGCTGGGGCTCTGGGCCACCTGCGATTTCTCCGGCTCTACAGCAGTGTGTGTCTTTGGTTTGCAGTGTTACACCTCTCTTCAGCCACAGTTTGGGGATTCAACACTGGAGTTAGCAAGTATTCACTAATACTTGCTGTCTCCCAATAATCAGCCACTAGCAAACACACCATCCTTTGCCATCTGACACCCTCCAAAGCTGGACCAGATATAAGCATCATGTGTAACTCCCAGGCCTTTTGGCTACAATGTCTGTAAAATGTCCTTGATGGTTGCATATCACCTGGACATTTAGGACTAGTGCCAAGAAACAGAGTGTTGTCAGAAGCTGCACTGTGCACTGAGAGCAAAATTTTGGTGTGTTCCTCTTTTTATTTCATCCTGTGCCAGATCAAGGAGACTCATTATTGCACCCCAAGCCAGACTGTATTTCTCTATAAATTGTTGATTACTGAGATGGTCTAAGGGGTTCATGGCCCCCCACAAAAGCAACTTGGCTTCCTGTATGGTGCTGTCTCAAAAGGCGCCTTCTATTGACTTGTGCAACTACAAGCCCTTCTTGCGCAAATGTATAATAACAGTTTTATATTGCATTATTTACCTCTTATATCATCAGCATTACTAATATATCCAGAAATGAGCATCAGTGTGTTTTGTGTATTTTGGCTGATCACTGTCTCTGTAACATGACAGCGGGCAAAAGAATTAGAATTTAGTGAGTAGGGGGTCATTGGCAACACACCACAGCACACAACAACGAAATGTGTCCTCTGCATTTAACCCATACGTGACTTTCGTGACATAGCAGGGGGCAGCTAATTCAGCGCCCGGGGAGCAGTGCTTGGGGACGGTACCTTGCTCAGGGTACCTCAGTGGGGGATTCGAACTTGCAATCTTTCAATTATAAGTGCGCTTCCCTGACCATCTAGCCACCACTGTCCACAAAGATCAAATAAAGAATAACATACAAAGTAATGAGTGAGTTGGGGCACTTGTAAATCTATGAGTAAGATTGTGAACTACTTTAATCATGAAAGGATTTAAGAAACACTTGCTAATTAATTTTAAGTGCAAGACAATGACCTACTTAGCATTACAAAGCTCTCGGGACATGCATCCTAGTTCTGTTATGGTTTCTGAGCAAGTTCAGTTTGGAATCAGATGCCAACTAGGAACTGACCCACATCACCAATTTTTGTCTCAGCAGTCAGCACCATCACATTATCAGTGGTGAGTGTAGCTGAATAAGTAGAGTTTACATTCACCTCCATGCAGAGGTGTCAAGTGTTTGGAAAGCACACCTGTGACACCTTTGGATGATGATTCGATGAGGCCTGTTTCCAGTGAGCCTGTATATTGCTATATAAGTTGTTGGTAATTGTGGGTTAGGACTGGAGCACCACCCAGAACCTTCTTGTTTCATTGCCTCTATGATACAGAAGCCATGACTCACCTCCAACCCCCAAACCCACCTTGAGGCTATTTTTGCTCAATAATATATTTCTCTCTTCTTTATTATTGTTATGGTAACACTTTACGTGACAGGGCACAAATAGTACTAAAGTACAAATCATGAACAAATAAAGTTGCTACTTGAGATGCATGCTACTTTATTATATTATTATTATTTACCATTACATACTGTGTTTATGAAGAAAGAACAAACAAAAGGTATAGATGCACCGTATATTGGTTAACATACTGATATTGCTGGCCAATATTTAAACCTTATCAGTATTATAATATATAATATCAGCATCAGGACTAATGATGCAACCGCTGAAATAATGCAGATGATTACATTGAATGGTCAACCATTTTCCTTAGTTCTCAGAATTGGTGCCTGTCTGGTCCTGTCCCATGTGTCTTCTCCTTGTTTGATTAGCAGTTCTTGCTGGCCATCCTGATTGGTGTTACCTTAGTGCAGTGGTCCTCAACCTGCGGCCCACAGGCCGCATGCGGCCCGTCACAAATGCAAATGCGGCCCGCGATGCTGACCACGTAAA
>JAODKE010007105.1:0-14213 GCA_026779605.1 Mormyrus hasselquistii
TTGGCTGAACAGCATCCAGACCTGTTAGAATCTTATATACCTGGATCATGTCCCCCCTTAGTCTCCTTTGCTCAAGGATAAACAGATTCAGCTCAGCTAACCTCTCCTCATAAGACATTCCTCTAAGACCAGGAATCATTCTTGTTGCCCTCCGTTGTACCTTTTCCAAGGCAGCACCTAGTAGCACCAGTAACATCACCTCCCTTGACTTAAACTTCACACACCTGGGAAATATAACCCAACATCCTATTGGCCTTTTCTATTGCTTCCCCACACTGGCGATAGTCGGACATGGAAGCATCAACATACACACAGAGATCTTTCTCATAATCAGCTACCTTTATTTCAGTGGAACACATAAAATAGCTGTACTTTGTACAGTATTGGCAGAGGTACAAAATTCAGGTCCACAAAGTACAAATCCAGACCAAGATTTTGTTTCAACCAACCAGTTGAGCATAAAGAGTCAGATTCTCAGAGTACTGAACTGGTTGGTTGAAACAAAATCTTGGTCTGGAATTGTACTTACTGGACCTGAACTTTCCACCTCTGAGCATCAGGGGGGTCTCAGGATGACTCGAAGCTGAACTGCTTCAGAGACTGATTCCTAACTCCCCTGGTGCAGCAGGTCTCCATGTCGTCATGCATCCTGTCATGCTGGATGCCATACAGGATTATTGCCCCTCCAGCCACCTTTGGCTGCACCAGAGCTTATCACCGCCGAGGTCAGCACTGTGCCATTGATCCTGGCCAAGAGCAACACCGTGCCTATTCCTGTCATCTGCCTGCTCTGTCCCACCCAAGTGGGTCGGCCTACATGTGCAAATGCAGTCACATGGCGTGGCAGGTTTCTACCAAATCTGTTTTCGACTGAGTCGCTAGTTAATGATGCTTTTTCCTTTCGCTTTTCTGACAAAACATACGTGGTTCTGATTTTGTATGATCATGTGGTTATAGTGTTCAACTGACCCTTAAAATGGTAGAAGAACTCTACCTACTCTCTGATGCTCCACTTTAGATAATGTGTCAAATGTTTTTGTTGGTTTATCTGTGCTACATGCACAAATCAACTTACAGTGCCCGAGTGTAAGGAGACCAGGGTTTTGCCATTCAAATATGTAGTGCCACAACATTACCGATAGGTATAGGATTTCCATTAGTGTCAAAGTGGGGGGAAATTTCTGACCAATGGGGTGATTACTTCAATGATGACCTCACTCTTGCCACTTCACACTAACCCTCACCCTCTTCTCACCTTCAAGTCCCATCTGCTGCATTATTTTTCAAATTCCAGAAAATTCTCACTCAAATGGAACAACAGACTCCGACAGATTATTTTCCACGAGCAAACCCTTGACACGGCCTCCCACACACGTCATAGACCTCACGTATCATTCCATGACTAACAAAACATAGAGAGTCATATCAGTCTGGTATCCAAGCCCTGTCTCAAGATCATAAAGAGCGGAGATGACTTCCAAAGACCCCGAGACATCAAAAACATTTATATGGTTAATCGCTACTCAGGGAGAACACCAAGTGACTGATATTTTGAAATGAAAGAGGTCCTGGTACCGCGATACCTCTCAGTTGCACTTGCTCTGGATTCAGCAGACGGGGAAAATGTTGGATGGGGAGATACATTTTCCTGGTCCATGGTATCAGATGCTAGAGTGAGAGAACAGGAAATGAAATCGATGCACAGTGCAAGACCAAACTAAACGCTCCCACTTAGAGTAACGACGTCAGGCCATGACATTTGATATACCTGTTAAAGTACCCGTTTCATTCACCAGTGGGATCTCCATCTTCTCAGCAGCAGCGTCCCCGGGCGTCCGGCTTTCGCTTGGCTGAATGTGCCGACTGAGCACCCATCTGTATCTGTGCTCCTCTCGTTATGCCTCTGATTGCAGACAGTCGTCTTTTTGCTGCCGTGTCCCCTGTTCACTGCCGACGCCCAGTTCTTATTGCCGCTGTCATTCATGGTGGCTGGTTTGCCGAACATGAAAGGATAAGAGTGACTCTCAGGATGGGCTTCCACTTCATATTTCTAAAAGCAAAGAATTCACGTCATGTGCCACAGAAGGCATAAAATTATTTGTATTCCCATTTAGTTGCGTCAGTTGCCACGGCCATGAATAACACGGGGATCATGGAAACTAAGCCGATGTGCAAAAGGCTAACAGGGATCGGCGCTGTCATCTATCAAAACAAGCACATAGAAGCACTACTAATTTTAGTCATTCTTATCACTGATCTCCGCAAACTCTGGCGTTGTTCTTGACATGTTCTGCAACCATTGCTGTCAGTGCTCATGAGATAAAACTTCATCTCTTATCTCTGAATTGCGTATTTTTGGAAAACTAAAGAATCTCTTGCCTCTGTCGCGAACGCTGTTGTGTCGTTGCA
Source organism: Mormyrus hasselquistii (assembly GCA_026779605.1). Lineage (NCBI taxonomy): Eukaryota > Metazoa > Chordata > Actinopteri > Osteoglossiformes > Mormyridae > Mormyrus > Mormyrus hasselquistii. The sequence goes on from JAODKE010007105.1 coordinate 2,410, forward strand.
GCTCAAAACAGCACATTCTGCCATGATGAACGTACCGAAAGAGCAGTGACAGAACTAACTGAAACGGACGAGAAATGCACCACCATGGCGGATAATGCTCTTTGCTTCCTGTGGGCAGTACAGTGTGATGTAAATAGCAGCGCTGCTACCTTAAAACGCATAGTACAGTACAGGCAACGTATATGACCAGTACTTAATCTTTATTAATCTTGTAGGAATCCAGTAAATGACTAGTCCCACTGTTTAGGATGTTCATGTCCACCAAAACTACAGCAGAAAGCTGGAACTGTAAACAAAAGGACACGTTATCAAACAAGTAGAAGACCAATCATTTGTAAATTTTTAAGTTGTAAATTTGACTTTTGAGATGACATTATTTGCTTCAGTGAGTTTCATTTTCTCTCAGATTCTTCTTTTGGCTGATGGCAAAAAGGTTTTGCTTGGTAATATTGGCACAAATGTCATTCCATACAACATCAATCAAGTTAGCGACGTGTGTTTGTTATGTGTCAGTGAAAACAAAGCAGAAGCACTCTGGAGGTTTTTAATGCTAATGCACATTTGAATAATTTGAATAAATATGATTTTCATATGTTCATAGAAGGGATTGGCCATGTTATTATTTAATGTTTATGCAAGCAAAAAAGTGCATCTTGCTGCTAATTTTATTTGTGGTTTTCAATATATAACTTGGTAATATTATTTCACTTTGTGTATCAGTACCTAAACAGCTTCAACGCATTTTAACAATACCACAATAATGCTGTACTGATAACCTTGATAATTTTGATCATTATTTTGATCAAATTTTTATATAAATTTGACCATTTCACTGTACCCTTTAACTACAAGGTGTACAAAGAAGTTTGTCCAGTCCTCGGGTGTGGTGTGGAAACAAGTGGGTTTGTGTTTAAGGTTTGTGTCAGTGCGGATTTATGAATACAGTCTTAAACTAAACAAAACACTATCCTTAAATCCTCAGTCTTAGCGAATAACTTTATCAAAATTCAAAGTCCATGATTCCATGCATGAGATGGAATGTCATTAACTTACCCTCAGATGAGGTTTACTCACAGGGGAGGTTTACTCACAGGGGAGGTTTACTCACAGAGGTTTACTCACAGGTAAGGTCATGGATTCACCAAGATGGTGAGTCTCTCAGCAATCCCTCCTCAGTACAGAGAAAACTGAGACTGTAATGTGAATTAGAAACTAAACACTGTTCGACACAGAGGATCCCATAATAGATACTCAGTAAAGTAAATTGTTTTACCTTTATTCTTAATTTTTTTTTGTTGCTCACGTTTCTATTTGGTATTGCATCTCTTTTAAATGTGCTTTTGCTTGTATGTTAAGATAGCATGAAGAAAAATTATTGATTATAGTTAATTATAGATTATAGTTATAGGGTTAAGGAAAACTGACACTTGGGGTTAACATTTACATTTAATCCCTAGATTTAAATCATACTATAAAAAAGTTAATAGGAAAGAGCAGGAAGACCACAGCCGAAACCCAAAGTAAATACATAGTGACGAACGTATAAAAGAATTACATTTAAATATATTTAAAGTGTAAGACTAGGAATAATACCAGTATAAATAGAACTGACAGCAGCAATTATTACAACTAGTTATAAAATTATAGTTATATGACATAAAATAAACTTACCTAATACCTAAAAATATACCGTCCATATATATCTACTTCCCTGGGTTACTTATCCTGAAGGAAAAATGATCCATATCCTTTAAAAAGGTGTTAAACACACTGTACTTCCCTGGAAATAACTGTATTTTTCTTCTTTCCCCCTTTTCACCCTGTATATTTGATTAAGTTCAGTCAAAGGAAGTTACTACATTATAACCCAGGTCTGTGGTTAGGTCTACTTTCATGTTACTCCTCCCACTGAACCCAGTGAACGGGTCCCTGCATACCTGCCACTCATTTGCCACAGCGAGGGGGGAGGGGTTAGACTGAGCTAGTATGGAAGGTAGAGAGATACCGTGAAGATATATTCTGCTTAGAACAATTAAGAGAACACTTAAATCACGCATCATATCTCGATGAACAACATATTCAAGCCGAAAATCTTTACTGATATGCAGCCTGAATGCACTACAGGTGTTACCTCATGCTATCAGTAGTGACAAGGGCACTAGCAAAATGCAGAACTAGAGAAAAATCAGGCAGGAAGGATAAGGAGGGAGATGGTCTGCGGTCCACACCAGCAAAACCATTCCCTTCTTGGTTGTTATCCTGGTGTTGTCCCTCCTGTACACCTGCTGTTGCTTTCATTCGCACCAAAGCAGGTGAAACTGATTCACAATCACTTACGCTTCCCAACTGGACAGATCGACATCCCAGGTGTTTAACGGACTTGGTGTTATACTGTAATGATTATGAATTCAGCTCACCTCAAGTCCTGGAGAAGGGCTGGACTCTATTCCAATCTGGAGTCGGCCTTGGTGAGAGGGGTTGGGCAACTGTGGGTTTACTCATAGGAGTTCACACCCCCCTTCAACTTTGAATTGGGGCTCTGACTGTTGTCTGAGCTCATGCATTGAACATCAGTTCTTGGAGAACTTGGGTGGGAAACTGGAAATATGTGATCTGGAGGAAAGGTGTACCCGATCTAACCCCGAGTGGTGCTCTGTTATTGGACCTCTGTGTTAGCCATTGTTTTGACCATAACGAACACCATCTTTGAGCATATGAGTGTTTATAAGCCAACTGGAACCATAACATACTAGGCCCCAGCTCAATGATCTAATATGCAGAGGTGGCAATTTCAGGTCCAGAAAGTAAAAATCCAGACCATGATTTACTTTCAACCAACCAGTTGAGTACTCTGTGACTGCGACTCTTTATAAGAACATAAGAAATTTGCAAACTATCAAGCTCATTTGGGGAGAACTTAACTAGTAGCGCAATTGGTTGGTTGAAAGTAAATCATGGTCTGGATTTTTACTTTCTGGACCTGAAATTGCCACCTCTGCTAATCTGTAGATGTACCATCAAAACTATGACCAAATGTCCTGGTCATTCAGGTGAAGAGAGATGCTGAGCTGTCACCTCATCGCTGGCTGGTGGTGAGTTGGATGCCAAACAGACTCAAATGCGTAGTGACGGCGTGCTGGGTGCATTTTTAAGACACCCCTGTCTAGGAAATCTTCTGCTCACACCTTCAGCAGAACATCTCTTGTGTTCCAAGGGAGGCTGGTGACATTGAGCCTGAATGGGCCATGCTGAGGTGGCTGTGCACAGCTATGGCCATGAGGTCGTTGGTGCCAAACCTGGTGATAGACACCAGTAATAATGGGAGGCCTTTTGAGTTTGGTTCATTAGACTCGTGAAGCAGCTGACAGCTTCGGCAAGTGTGTGGACTTAGAGAAGGCATTTGACTGAAGGCATCCTCCTTTGGGAGGTGTTTCCAGCATCTGCTGTTTCAGGCCTACTGCTATGGGCCATCAGTTCCCTGTGTACCTGGAGTGAGGGCTTGGTTCACATTGCCGGCGGTAAGTCTGACTCGTTCCTAGTGAGTGCTGCACTCCACCAGGGCTGCCCTTTGTCACTGATTCTGTTCATGAGGTTTATGCTCATTTATGGCAAAATTTAGGCACAGCTACGGGGTGGAAGGAGTCCAGTCCAGTGACCTCTGGATTGCACCTTTGCTTTTTGCAGATACTTCATCAAGCTGTGAGCTCCATCGTGCACTAGGGCAGTGTGCAGCTGAATCTGCAGTGCCTGGGATCGAGGTCCGCATCTCCAAGTCTGAGGCCATGATGGTCAACCAGAGGTGTTTCAGGCACGTCCGACCAGGAGGAGACCCCAGGGCAGACTCAGGACAAGCTAGAGAGACTGCACCTCTTGGCTGGCCAGGAAGCGCTTTGGTATTCTCCTGCTTAGAAGAGGTAAGAATTCCTAGTCCATGAGAGTGAACCTGGGCAGTAAAGTGAAGTATGTTGTTCCTGCCCTCTCCTATGCGTACGCCCCCCCCCCCCCCCCAGCCCCAGTGTAGCTAAACCACTGATGAAGGCCACACGAGATGAAGACCCAACAAGGTCTCCAGCAGCCTTCATGTGGGCCTGCCCACAGATTCACGGGGTCCTGTCAACATCGAGTGGCATCTCAGTCAGTCCACAAAGATACGTCATATGGAAAACAGGTCATAAGCACTTTTGCATGTGTGAGAAATCATTTGAAATCACACTCTACTTAACTGATCACTATCCACATGCTCCCTCGCAGTGAATGAGGTTTTACTTGCAGCTGGTCATGCCTGCTAAGGGACTTACAGTATGCACACGTGTCAAGCGAAGGGAAATTACATCCTAGTAGCCTTGTGTAACATATCTGTGCATGACTGAGAGACTTCCCGGCGCAATAATATGTTGAAACTTGATTTATTTCACAGACTGTACAGTATGAGGAACAGTACGAATTAAATGATGCAATGCTGTATCGGTTGCCCTGCTATGCTTTTGAAAAGCAGGTGTGTTAATTGTAGTACCAAGTACTTCCAGCAGATGGTACTTTTGCTCTTATCGAAGCCCGTCCTCTAAAAGAAAATGGCATTTTCAATTAATTGTGCAGTCAGTTGGATTTCTAGTACAGGCAGAATCGGCTTTGGTAGTAGTGTGAGAATCTCGTTGGAGATTCACAGGCCGTGGTGCTGATGTGGATTTAATAGCGCCGAAGTCACCATTCTTCAAATAGCTCTTCCTTCCAAATTGCCGTGCGCCATGGTCGGCAACATCACGCCAGATTACCGTGATCCCGGCGCTGCCTCCCGTTACTCCGAGAAGAAAGCCTCCATAGAAGTTCTGCAGCACGTGCTGGTTGCATTATAATCTGTGGCAAAGCAAAACACAACGTTTATTTAATAATTATTTATACCAGAGAAGTGGTCCAGGGATCAGGGGTTTCCCGAAGCCGTAACGGTACGTCACTCGTAAATTCTATCTTTTAACACTTAACAGTGACGTAGCGTTAAGGCTGAGATGTTTTTATACTTTCATACACGTGGATCTACAAAACAATTTGGAAACATTAGGCCTGAACTGATTTATGTAAAGCCTATGTTTCTTATTTCCATATTTCCATGCACATCAGATGAAATGTAGGTTAGACTTCATTCGGGATCTGGTAGCAAACCATAAATGAATTTTGGAAACAATATATGTGAAATTCTAATATTAGTTTCGGTAACGAAATTCTCACTGGAATGCACAGGACAATGCACAGAATTCCAATGTTTCTATTAGTGGTGTGCACTAATTAGTGGTTTTACTTCTGACATTGATAGATGAGTTTAATATTTAAAACGTTAGTTATTAGTCAGAAGCATCACACCTGCAAGCAGATACAGTCTTTTGTGTCATACCACAACCTGCCCTCTAAGTAAACATAACCACAGTGTGGTCTTCAGATAACTACTTCTCCTCATGTGAATTCGTAGATCAAGTCAGTAGGTGGTAATGAAAACCAAGAGTGAGAGGAGCAGTTTACTGACGACCTTAACTAGTTATAATAAATGTGCCATTTCCACAAAGGCGTTAACTAGCAGTGGGTTCACATCAAAATGCCGACATGCAAGGAAGTGGAGTCATACTTTCTCCCAAAAGAGATGGACTTTCAAAAAGACCAAGAAAGAGAAGACAAGACCACAAATCAACGATTTCTAAAAAATCGCTTGCAAGAGAAGAGGATAGAAGTGTTTCGTGTCGAAGTTCACAATGCTTTCCTAAGAGTAGTAGTTCCCCTTGAGGAATTACAAAGACACTTTCTAAAGAAACAAAGCTGTTTATATGCTTAAATTTCGATCCCAGGTCAAAGAGTCAAAGGAACTTGCATGTCATTCGTACTTCCCTGTGGGCTGTTAAGTTTTCTGGCTGGAAAACGTTGAAGTACTTTGACCACTGACACGCTTATGGAAGCAAAAGCCTGATCTTGAAAATGAATGATGGTTCATCGGTCCATCCCATGCACGCCGCCGTTCTAGCAGGGTGAGGCAGGACTGGACGGCTTTTCGACCCACGCAGTGCTTTCGGACTTTTGAGTGAAAGGTGTGGGCAAGCATGGCACCAACGGCGACGCAGAGCCGTAATTCTCAAAAATTCCTGACTCAGTTATATTCCGTGATTGTTCCCTTTAGCTTAACCTTCGATGCCTTTGCATTTACTTTACGCAAATTTTTAAATGCACATGACATTTACTTTATGCAACCATGCTTAGAAAATGCATCACTTTTCCAAGAATTAACCGTAGACCATTTTTACTTGATGAGCTCTGTGGGGGCAAAAATAAATGAACAACTACTGTTTTGTACAGTAGGCAAAGGATTTTTCCTCAAATGCAAATAAAAGTAACTAATTTTCAATCTGAACTGTATGAGTTAATTACAGGACCCTCAGTATTAGCATCCAACCACAGATTTTACGTTCAGCCATTTATTCACCCATAATTTAGCTTATGACAGGGGTGTCATTGACAACAAGCTATTCCTTCATTACATGACACAGACAAGCAATGGAGCCGCACAGTATAATCACGGGTTCGACCCCGCAAAATCTAGTTTGCGGTGGACCAGGCGCATAGATCGGTCTTATTCTCCAAATTCAGCGTTATAATGTGTTACGAAGGGCAAAATGCCAGATCCGATCATTCATGTATTTTTCCTCTTTGATTTAATAGAACATTGAGAAGTTGCCTACTCACTGCTAGACTGTATAAGCAGATGCAGCATTTTTTTTGTGAACATAATGGTATGTAAGGATGCTGTATTCACAGGTCGGCCTTGGGTGTCCTGGTGCCCTACGGGAGATTCCGTTGATCGCAGTTCATTTATGTTTTAAACATGGTACAGGGTATCTGGCTGCTAACTAGCTTGCTTGCGTCAGCTTAATAAGAAACGTATTAAAACTAGCATGCATCCCAGAGGCGTCTCTTCCATTCCTTTCCTTTTTTTAGCTCTTTTGTGCCGCCTAATCTAATGGCACCCTAGGCGATCGCTTATGTCTCCCAGAGTTGGAGAGCTCAAGTCCAGAAACTACAAATCCAGATTTCCCACAAGTCATTTTGTTCCAACCAAGCAGTTGAGTACTCTGTGACTGTGACTCTTGTCTCCTGTAGGGCGAGCTGGCTCTAACAAAAGTAGTTTCGTAAATAAATACGTAACTTACATAAATTACGTAATATCAACCAAGTAGACGTATGAAAATGGCAGCAGCTTGACCGTGAATGATGGTTTCAGCATGTATTTCAGTAACCATGGAAACCAAATGTACTCTGATGGATTTTGGAGCAAATGTGCTGAGATCTCGTTTTACTTTTGATGATATATGGAAAGAATCATATACCATCAAACTCAGTCAATGGGTGAAAGTGACGTCAGGTGGAGAGGAGACAAACGCAGGCGACAAAGGAAGTATATCTGTGCTCATACTCTGCAGCGAGACGGTGGAGACCTTCAGAGGCGTACGGCGCACCGAGCCTGCCACATCTACGCTTTCCTCCACCATCATGATCAACACGTACGACAACAGCCTGCCTCCGCCTCTGCCTCCGCCCGTGCCTCCTCGGGGGAACCGGCCGGAGCCTCGCCCGGGCACAGGCCACTCCAAGGGCCAGATCAGGGTCCTCTTCACTCTCATCTTCATCCAATTTTTGGTGACTTTAGGAGTGTTTTTCTACTTCTGGAGCAACAACAGAGCAGGAGATGTAAGCAGTCGGTGTGGGTCCTGGGTTCTGTCCGAGATACAGACTGTGTAAATCAGATATATGTGATAATTTGTTCTGGGAACAGACTGTAAATACTTATACAAACATAAAACACGTGTTGCTCGATTATCATCTATGTGTCAACAGTTACTGGGTGTCAGGAGACACTAATCTAATACATATCCTGTATTACTTTGGTGTTGTTCCTGTTCTAAGACATCTAGAACGCTTAAGACTAGATGGACAATTTTACTTTTTTGATTTCGAAAATTGTAATCTATCCTGGTCTGTCGGGAGTTATGCAATATGAGATAAGGAACAAAAGTGTTACTGGCTCTAGGTACTTAAGGTTGGCGTTACAACCTACGGGCTCTGTAATCATCGGTAATCTATAATATGTAATAATATGAACACGCTTGACCTGTGACTAAATGAGGCGGATGCACATTATCGTGCTGCTGAGCCATTACGTTAAAATGAAGTTAGCGGTGCCGATACGGAGCCTGCTTCAGCATCCTCATGATGTCAAGCGACGTGACGTTTCCATGTCTTCGTTGGCAGATGCGAGAAGAGGCCGTCGCGATGAAGATGCTGCAGGATTGTGGCAAAGGCAGCTTGGGACATCAGTCAGTGCTGGATTGTCTGAAGGTCAGACTGACTCCACGGCACTGTGGCTCCCATCCGTACACTGCACCACTGCACCACTGCAGCTGTCACTCGCCGACCCAATCATACACTGTATAACACATTAAGAAAAATAATCAGGACCTTAAAAGTAAAACACAATTCTTGTTTGTCTAAATTACTAATATATTTTTTCTTTTTCTTTAAGATTTCACAGAGTGAAGGAGAAGGTATGTATTCAATGAATCTCTATAAGAATGAGAAATAAAGAATTATATTCTCTTTATAGGAATATTATATAATGTGTGTGTGTGTGTGTGTGACATTTGTCTGTCTTTATAGATAGTCACATCACGTGGTTGTGTAACAGATGCTACGGTACGAGTCTGTGTGCCCTGACCTCTGCCCTGACCTGTCAGCCTGCCTCTCCTGCCTCTCACTTTAGGGGGAAAGCAAGCAGGGGAAGTTCCCTCCAGAGACGGCCAGTTTAGCGCTTCAGGAGTCATGGCCCACATGAAGGCGGAGAAGCCCCCTCAGGAAGCTTCCTTTCCACGGTCAGCATGTGAGTGAATCCGTTCATCCTCAGTGGCGATAATGCAGAATCTCTCAGCTCACGGTTCACGGCCATCAGACGCCGTCAGTGGCATCGGCCGTAATACATGAGAGAAATTATCATCTCTGACAGACGCGGAGAAGGAAGTGACACGTGAGTCCTGTAGAGTCTGGGAAGGCGTCTTCTCACAGTCACTGCTGCTGGGCAATTCGCCGGTCAGTTGCAGAGGTGGCAATTTCAGGTCCAGAAAGTAAAAATCCAGACCATTATTTACTTTCAACCAACCAGTTGCGCATAAGGAATCACAGTCACAGAGTACTCAGCCGTTTGGTTGAAACAAAATCTTGGTCTGGATTTGTACTTTCTGGATCGGAAATGTCCACCTCTGGTCAGTTGTCAGTCCTGCTTCTGTGTTACACTCATGCCTTTCGCGATGTTCTTTGCCAACAGTGAAAGAACTGCAATGGGACCAGAAGGAGTCCGTCGTGAACGGCGTCGTCCACCTGTATGGACGTGGTATGCTGCAGATCGGTCTGTCGGGATACTACTACATCTACTCACAAGTTACCTTCTCAAAGACACACCCCAAAACTCCCTTGGTCCAGACTGTAATGCACTGGAGCGGTACTTCTGGCAAAGAGGATGGGAACCTCCTGATGAAAGCCTTTTGCTACAAGAGCAGTGTGGAACAGTGTACGTCTTTCCAAGGAGGGGTTTTCAAACTGGAGAAAGGGCAGAAGGTTTCCGTCAACGTCACAGACAAGGACCTCGTTCATTTCGACGGGACTGCCACCACGTTCGGATTATTCCGGTTACTACAGATGCCTTAACGGGTCTGAAATCACTGATCCTGCCCGACCGTGTGGATGATGCTAATAAAGCAGGAGATCTGAAGCTTTGCTATGGAAGACGACCCTAAAAAAACCCAGGGTTGTTAGACTGGACCTACAGAACATAAGTTACTAGGTCTGGATGCATTCCTTTAAAGTGGAGATGCGGGGAGCAAAAAATGTACACTGACTCATAGTGGAGTTTACTTTTGTATTTAAGTCATAGCACTACAGATCAGATTTTATCTTTAAGACTCGAGCTGGCGTGTACTGAATGTACTGTACAGGAGAAGCTGGAACACCTAAGCTAGAAATTATATTGTCTTTCAGAAATTATGACTACGTCAGAGAGGCTGCCCATAGCGCTGTGCGACATTTACGGGACAGGTTCGGTTAAGGTGGAGCAGTTGATAATGCCAAGGTGGCTATAGACGGAAACGGCTTTCAGTTCTGTCCGTTTGCAAGGCCTTTCAACAAGGTACGGCAGCAAAGAGGCACCCAGTGCCCTTTAGGAATTTTGATCGGTCCACAGGACACTTTACTCCATCATAGTTTTGAAGAAATACAGTACATGGGTCTTTTTAAACTTAATTTCATGTACAGCCTGACTATTGTCTTGTCAGGGTAAACATTGAGGAGAGTGAGCATTTCCAGCTCATTTGGAAGCACTTTTTAAAGCTAATTTTGAAGCTGTATTTACTACACATGAGTGCAGTCAGTATTGAGGCCCTGATATAATACTGTATGCAGATTAACTCCGGGCTGGACATAAAGCGCGTCCCCTCCCCTGAGATGAGTTGTTTAGACGAAACGCGAGTACAAACCACATGAACTCCAGCCCACTGACTAGAAGAATAAAAAAATCACGATGAAGATCCATTTCAAAAGAAGCTTTTCTGTTCTCAGGTTCGATCCTCTGTTTGTCTGTTGCTTAATTTATTGCTGTTTTACATGCTTGCATGTGTCAGTGAATGTGGTCAATATTTATGAACTATGGAATAATTAAAAGAATGAGTGTTTGCTAAATGAATGTATTTATATTAAAGAAATGTAATTTTTGTACAAATAAATGCAACATTTTAATCTTATTGGTATATATGAAATTATTAAAAATACAATAAAAATGTGTGAAAGATGTATGTAGACACATAAACCCAATGGAACCATGCATTCATACTCCGGAGAAGAACATTATATAAACAGCTATATTACTACTTATGGAGTCATGGAAATTGATTTGAGAAATTGTCAACAACAGCAGCGATTTGAATAATAGCAAGAGTTGTTATACAAAAGCAGCTGCGGTACAAACATGCTAAATACCACAGAGTAGGTATAGATGTAGCGGACGGCACATGTTCAGTTCTGCGATGGCCTGTGGAATTCTGGGTATTCATTTTGACTTCATGGGATGAATTTATCACCCGCTAAACATGACGCAGCTTTCCACAGCAGCGCAGCTCCCTCACACAAGGCCTTCCAGAACGCTGCCCGAAAGATCGAGCTCTTGGGATGAGTATCACACCGCGACCCCCCCCGGACCTGACGGAAGGAGGCGGTCCAAAAACGCTAAGTAACCAGTTGCGGCCGCAAAATGGAATATTCAAAAATGCATTATGAACACCTGGAACCCAAGGCCTAAGGTTACTGTTGGTTGGTGTGAAAAGTACCAGCGTCCCCCAAAATCCCCCACTGAGGACTCCACCTTACCCTGTACCTCAACTTCCTGTAGCGTACTACAGGTTTCCATACACATACCACTGACACGCCTGACTGCGCACGGCTCTCTTCTGTGGTTTGGGCTGCTGCACTCTCCAGTATTCAAATGGAAAACGCTTATTGTTTTGTTTTCTTCTTTTTTTTCTTTTTACAGCACTAAAATGTCCTCCTTTATACGAAAAAAAAGTGATGATTCATAGCATCTGCAGCTAAATAAAACCAAGCCGGAATACATGAAGGGAATGTAAAGCGGGGGGGGGGGGGGGGGGGGCTGGCGAAGCCCCGTGTTCCGGCCCGGTTTTTGTGCCGGGGGGGTTTTTTTACCCCCCGCTTCCCCAGACCCCCGGGGACCCCCA
>JAODKE010007105.1:14223-26155 GCA_026779605.1 Mormyrus hasselquistii
GTACGAAAAAGCAGGGCAGGTACAACCAGTAAAGGGTGGGGCGGGGGGGGGGGGGCCGAGGGTGGCGGGGGGGCCGCGAGGGGGCCCGGGCAGAGCCCAGTGTTCAGGCCTGGTTCTGTCTCAGAGGCGGTTATTTAGCCCACTGCTCTCACAGACTCTCAGGAGCATCCAAACGATTATGTGGTAAAGCTACCGTTAGCGGTGCGACGGCCGCCATGTGGGGCTTAGATACACCCTGAGACCACGCACTGCACTTTTACTACACGGAGCCTGCAGCTTCTATAGTGATTTTCCTGTCGCGTTCTTGGAATTTACTTTTTTTTTTCTTTCTTTCTTTCTTTCTTTTAAGCTTTTTTTAGCTAGGAGGAAGCTAAAACTCGTTACTGATACACAGCATGTGCAACAAAATGACTGGCCACAACAAAAAAAAAAAAAACAGCACTACAGAGATAACTAAGCAAGGGCACTTGCATTTCAACTGGAATGGCTTGTTGAAGGTGTAAGATCTTGCATGCTATAGTTAGATGGCAACTGCCTACATATATAATTTTATTCTCTTGTAACTTCTTAGTTAAGGGGGTGGCAGGAAATAAACAGTTTTACCGTTTTTCTTTACCTGTTTTGCAATCTAACTTCTCTACTTAATAGTGTGTAACTTACAAATAAAATGCACATATGAAAGACTTTTTCATCATTTTATTTCCATTCTTTTACCGTTTTAAATTTGCTTAAAGTTCAAAGTCACACTGTATGTTGTCATTTGCTTAAAATCAATAAAAATAGGCATTAACGTGCAGCTGAAGCAGCACCCTTGTTGCTAAATGCTTCTCGGTAACTAATATAAAAGGAATTCAGATTTAGAATTCTGATAGCCTTACAAAAAACAAACTATAGGCACGCAAGCCAATCAGACTCATGCTACAAATGCATCATTTTGACATCGATGCCTGCTGTGTTCTGTACTGTGTATTATACTGCACATTCAACTTTTGCGCTAAAGACTCAGACATATCTCAGAAACTAACACCTAAGTTACTTCTCTTTCGAGTTTCTGTTGTAAGAAGGAGATGATTATCTTCACCTTTTTTTTTTAATTACGGATAGTCTCGCAGCCTTCAAATTTTCCTTTAATAACGATGACAATAGCGTCTCACACATTACCAGGTGAAACATTCTACGCAGGAAATAAAGACTGTGCAGTGACAAGAGAAGGCAATAATCATAAACCATCTATCCATTTTGTGCCGCTCATCCGGGGTCGGGTCGCGGGGGGAGCTGCCTACGCAGGGATGCCCAGACCTCCTACTCACCAGCCACCTCGTCCAGCTTCACCAGGGGAACACCAAGATGTTCCCAGGCCAACCGAGTTATAATCTCCAAATAATCTTGAAGAGGTGTGTCAGTCAAGCCAGCCCAACAACATCCAGCCTACAGGTACACGTCCCCCCCCCCCCCAATGATAAAGTTGAGCCAGGGTACTATGAAATGTATACAAGAATATGGGACGTATCACTAAATGGAGGTGGGGGGGCATTGTGGCGCAACGGTTAGCATCGATGCCTCACTTCTCTGGGACCTGGGTTCACGTCTCTGCATCTTCTCCCCACGTCATTGCAGGGTTTCCTTGGATGTACAGATTCCCACAGTCCAAAAACGTGCTGAGGTTCATTGGAGTTACCAAATTGTCCATAGGTGTGTGTGTGTGTGTGTGTTGTGTACACACCTTGTGATAGATTGTTGCACCATGCTTTGATGCTTTGCCCCAGCACCCCTGCAACCCAGAGCAGGACAGGTGGGTATAGAGATGGATGGCTGTAAATTGCTAAATAGTTTTATTAAAATTATTTTTAGGGGGGGGGCTGAAGTCCCAGCAAATAGAGTCTAGAAAAGAGAGTTAGAGTCTTTTGCGCTTATATTGCACAGCACAATCACTTTGGCCGTGTACATATAGATTATGTACAGCTGAATATATTTCATATTTTTATTAAAAATATTTATATTGTTATCTTTATATCGCATTATTCTCTTATCATGCACAGCTGCTCGGAGTGACCAGGGTCACATTTCACAACATGCTGCATGTGTACAACTGTGTACGGGACAAATTGAATCTTGAATCATCTTGTCAGTGTGATTCAGGAGGTTCTCGAAGTCCTCCCACCAACTACGGTCCATTCCCGCAGTAAACAGCATGGGTAAAATGCTCCCCCCCCCCCAAATTGCCTGCCGATTTTCCAGAATCTCTTTGACCCAAGGTTATTTTCCATGGCCTCACTAAACTCCTCCCACACCCGCTAGACTCTCTTTCTGCTCGGCCCGCCGGTACCCGCCAGCTGCCTCGGAGTCCCACTAGCTATCCAAGCTCGGAAGGCCTCCTGCAGCCCTGCTGACTCCCTTCCCTGCTGGTGTCCATCACTGGGATTTGAGTGTTTGTGGAGCTGCAGCCTAGGATGTTTGTCCCAATCACACCCTTTCACAGAAAGGACTGCAGAATGTATTGCCCACTAAATCATAACACAAGCCTGTTGACATGAAAAGGTCTGACAGCTTTCAATCACTTTACTTTACTACCAACTACCTTACTTACTAACAACTAAAAGTTCTTTTCTCAACAAGCATATAACAACTGTAGATGATCCAGGCAGTGAAAACAGCTCAACGAGTCTTTTGACCCAGAACGTATACACTTTAATCCAGAGACAAGTCAGCCCATCAATTTTATTGTTGATTGCTTTAAATTAAATAATTCTCAAGTTATTTCATTCTTCCATACTAGAGATAAGGGACTTGCTGTGGAAGAGGGGTTTTGGGATAACCTCTCGATCAGCCAATAACAGAAGCTCCTTGGGACTGGAGTTGGATTGGCTGATCTCAAAAAACCTGCACCCACACCGACTCTCCATGGACCAGGTTCCCCATACCAGTGTTTCCCAACCCAGTCCTCGGGGGAACCCCGGACAGTCCACGTTTTTGCTTCCTCTCAGCTCCCAGTGCACCTGTACCAGGTATTTGGGGTCCCTGATTGGCTGGGAGGGAGCAAAAACGCTCCTCGAGGACTGGGTTGGTAAACACTGCTCTGAACAATCTGCGGAGGATGGACAGTCAGGGCACTGCCACTACTACTCAGATATCGATTGACCTTAATGCCATCACTTTGGGAAGTCAGATAGCTGGAATGGAGGCTACAGGATGAGCCACCGTGCAGATAAATAAGATGTTTTGACGACATCCTGCATTTCTGGTTTTGGTAGGCGAACGCGAGCAGCGTCGGGCGAATTCAATAGAGGCAGCAATTTTACTTCATCAACTGCTGATTATCAAGATAGTGAGAGATTTGCTCCAGGAAAATGTTATCGGAAGGTAAATGATGTGTGTTATCTGGGGGGGGCCACGCGTGTTTCGTGTGTTGCCGTGGGGGGGGCAACGCAGGCTCCTGGAACGCTGCTTGTCCTCCCACGCGGAAACTGTGACTTTGCCACGCGCACACCGAGAGCGTGGCCATCTCTGAGAAAGCGTGCCGCCTCGCGCACAGGATGTGTCTATCAGTCACACGGGTTCCTGCCCTGCACCCGAAGGAGGGGCACCTTTCGCTAATGGCGAGTATTCAGAGTATTTTACACTGGAAGCAAACCTCTCATAGCAGGTGTTTTAATCACAGCCTAACGCTCAGTTTCAGATTATCCCACTTTTAAACAGCCAATCAGTCCCTCTGCCAGGACCAGCAGCTGTATAAAAGTGGGATAGTCTGAAACTGTAGAATACTCTGAATTCCCCAAACATAGCGGAGACCTCACTCTTCTTAGAAGAGATGGCAAAATGTAACAGGCAAAAGGTGAATGAACGTGTTAGGGATTAGACTCTATTACAATACAGTTGATTCGAAAAGAACAGTTTCCAAAAATTATGGAATAGGCCAGGAAGAAAAAAAAAAGACAAAGAAAACTCCTGATCTGGGATCAGCTCAGACTTCATATGTTCGTGACCCGAGAGTGAGAGGGAAGTTTTCTATAGACATCAAGAGACATTTGCAAACAATGCTTTACTTTTATTACAAATGTAATGCTGGCTATTGATAGGTATAATAGTTTAAATATACATCAGTGAATCACACATTTGCCACCAATCCAAGCTTGGGTGGAAAACTCAGAAATTCCATTTACGCAGAGTGGAAGGTACCGTTACAGCATACAGCCCGATTCTCAAAGGGCTGCATCCTTCCTTTGGGACTGGTGCTGAGGTTCCTCAGAGTGACATCAGCTACCGGACATCTGGGGCCTCCACACACAATATGCTGTTTTTGTCCCGCAAAGAACCACATACCAAATCAACAGCAAAATCAATGTAACCAATTTATTGCGCTAAATCATAGCAATTTCAGCTTTTCTTGCAACCTAAAGAGATTCCCAGCAGGGTTTGGCTTTCGGTTACTGTTCACAGCATGCGTCGAACCCGTACTCGCGCGATAATGGACCACGCCTTCTCAGGACACAGGTTAACTGCCCGCCCATTTCCTAAATACAATGACGTCGCTCTGTGGTTAGTACAGCTGCTCAACATCTGTCCTGTTTTTGACCACAGACAGGACCCCTGTCTGGACCCTTGAATTCAGTGTTTAGGTCTGATTTGTGAAGCTTTCTGTGAACAGGTAAAAACAGAAACAAAAGAAAAGAAAACAAAACACAAACCACCAGTTTGTTCTACCAAATACATAAGGAAAAAAACACAAAATAAAATGTCCATCTTTAGTTCCGAACTGCCTTTGATGTTCTAATACCTTTGTCATCTTAATTACACTTCAGACATTTTCACTGGTGCGAATGCTTGATAAATTGCTTGATAAAGTGCATATTCTGAATGTCTGCGCAAAAAAACATCAAACGAAAGGTTACGGACAGGAATTCACACAGGCCAAAAAAAAAAAACCTTCAACTGAAGAGTTTCTTCCAGTACGAAATATACACTTTGTAATATTTTAATGAAAAATAAATAAGCAATATAATTATATATTTCGCCTCAGAGTATGAATCATTTTGCATATGAAAGTACATTTGCCAGTGTCTATAAATGTAATATATAAGATATTAAAAAAATGAATTACTTAGATCATACGTCTAATAAGAAGGGTATGGGGCAACAGTTGAGACACTCACCGAAAACAAACAGTGACATGTAAATTGTTTCATTGGTATTATTTCAGACTGATTTCCTCGATGCACAAACATGAAATACTGTGTCCTTACTCATATGCGTCAGGACTTTGGGAGCCGCACTGAATAAAAGAAACATGAAAATTGAAAACACATACTTTTGCAATACGGCTGAAGCGTAGCTGTATGTCTGAAATGCACGCTCGGTTTACAAAAATAAAATAGTAAATACAATTCGTACACTTTCTCACCACATCCAAGATCAACCAAATTAGTCATCGAGTAACAAAATACTGAACGCGCGCCAAGAGGACTGCGAGTCTCTCGGATGACCTTGTTTCATATAATATCTCCGTGTACTTTTAACCCGGGTAGTCTGAGGCCGTCCACAGTTTTCATGGTACAGACCAGCTAATGAGGCCACTCTTCATTTCCAATTATTCTGCCTCAATGTTCTCATTTGTAGAGTAGCTCATGATACTTAGAACATTCCAGAAAAGCCAAAGACGGCATCCACCGAAAAACAATCACCATGTGCAGGTGGTCCTGCCATCTCATGCCACGTTTCCTCGCGTTTCTACCTTGGTATCATCTCTCGCAAATTGTCACCGCTGCCCAATTAATCCCCAGCTCTCTCATCTCATGCCATCGCTAATTAATCGCTTAAAAAACAGAAACGGTCTGTGTGAAATGTCTTTCTGTCCAGCTTGTCCTGAAGGGTCCGAGAGCGGCGGACACCGCTGGTGCGGCCGGCGGTTTTCAGAAACCCGGAGCTCGGCTTAATGGCCGCCATCCTCCCACGCAGAGTCGTTCTTTTGTTTTGCCAGCTTCCTGACCATCCTCTCCAGCTCCCTGCGTGACTTTTGCTCCTCTTCCAGATACTGCTTCATCTGTTTATTCTCCTGAGGGAACAAACCGGCGTCAGACGCGGATCGTACTTTTGCGAACGCCGTGATGTTCATCATGAGCAGAAAACCAAACCACACAAGTACAATTCTCACTGAGTTCCGTACAGATTCTTATGCTTATATGCACACAAAGTATTTTATGCGTTACCTTCTTTAATTCAAAGACCTCATCCTTTAATGCGTAAACGGCATCAACGAGACTCCTGCAAAAGACAACTTGTTTAGGGATTTCCTTCTGGAAAAGGTGGAAGAAGCTCCTGCTTGTAACCCCAACAGAATAGAATAAAGCCTTATATATGGCTGAGTTGGTATGGCGTTGGTACGGAGTGGCCGGGTACCAGAGGTGGACATTTCAGGTCCAGAAAGTAAAAATCCAAACCAGGATTTTGTTTCAACCAACTAGTTGTGTACTCTATGACAGTGGCTCATTATGTTCAACTGGTCGGTTGAAACAAAATCCTGGTCTGGATTTTTACTTTCAGTTCCTGAAATGTCCACCTCTGCCTAGGGTACCCTACGGCGTGGTCTGACACGTGCCTTCCCAGACATGTAACAACAAGTTGCGGCAACGCAGACCATGCAAAAGTGAAAATGCTTGCACCAGCATAAGCCACTTGTTTGGGCCATGGCGTGAGTCCTGCGTGCAGCCATGACCATAACCGATAACCAGAAACACACAATCCCTCCCCAGTCATACTTCTCCTCCACCGTCATCTGTCCGTTGCTCCTCAACTCCTCCACGATGATCTTCTCCTCCTCGGGCAGGAGGACCTGAGGAACGCACTCCCTGCGAGCACCTGCAGAGAGACGCCAGTGCTGAGCAGCTTCAACTGCGTGACAAAACGTCAGAGGTCCACACAAGCCCCCGTTTCTGTGCTATTAAGTGGCAGTTAGTAACAGACTTAGCCCAGAAACACTCATTAGTAAAAGGCTAAAATACAGGAATCAAGAACTACAAGTCTTCAAAAGGAAGCGATTAATAAGATTGACATTTGTATATAAAACACAAAAGGAGTCTGGCATGAGTCTCTATGAGTGTTTAGCTGACTTTTGTGTGAATGTGAATGAGGGCCATGTTACGGAGGTGAGGTATAAGGTGCATCCGAGAAGCTCGGCGATACCGCTGGATTCCGTTTCCATGAATTTATTCGTAAGTGTTAGCAGACCAAGAAGCTATGAGGAGGATGCAGATTCCTACAGTAAAAAAATCTCTCACAAAAACGTCGCAGCTGACAAACAAACATCGTTTTTGTTAACTGAGCTTCCGGCCAACATCGCAACCACAACTGTGATGACGCCTTAGTTCACGGCGCAATCTGGCTCGGATGCACACTGCAAAGCTCTCCTCCTCAGCTTTCATGTGGCTCATGTTCTTTTCAAAAGCCTCTGCTGAAGCACAATGCCATGTATACTACCCTGTGTATACTCCATTGTATTTACTACACTGTGTATACTATGTTGTGTATACGACACTGTGTATACTATGTTATGTATACTATACTGTGATTACTACGCTGTGTATACTCTGCTGCATATACTGTGTTGTGTATACTATACTCTGCTGCATATACTGTGTTGTGTATATTATACTGTGTACACAAGACCCTGGGTAACCCGTCATGGATTAGCTTCATGGGTGATTTGGAGGGGAATAAGCACTTGGCCACAGCCACGACCAGCGTGTCTGAGACCAAGAGGAACCAAGTGATGCAAACTGATCCACGAAACGGGCCTGAGCTGACCGGTGCTGGCCTGGTGGAAGCCGGCCCCCGTGCAGTAGGCCTCGATGACCTTCAGGATCTGCGCGTCCTCCTCCAGAGCCGCGGTGCCTTCAAAACACAGCAGGGCGACAGCGAGTGAGGAGGAATCTTCTCAAACAGAGAAGCGCTCTCAAAGTCGCTACGCCAGCGTCTTGGAACGGTGGAAAATGTCAGCAGAGTTAGTCACACCATCCACTGCGAAGGATCAGCAAACAGCGGCTGCCTCCTCCCACGCCGCGCGGTGCCGGCTGACACTCGGGTGGCCTTCAAAGACGCCTCGGCGATCCCATACAAACACCAGGCCCCAGCCTGGCCCGGCCGCCATGGCACAGGGCGCTGCTCCCAGCACCTTGCTCCTCTGCTAGATAGATGCAAGCTTTGGAGTTCTCCCTACTTACTTTTTCTCAACAGGAATTCATCATCTGATGGTTTTCTCTCAGTTTTTCTCTTCTGCAGAAACTTCGTAATGGGTCTGGGGCTTTTGCTGGAGTCCTGGGGAAGTGAGAGATGGTTCTGTGAGCGGTCTGTGTCTGTGTGTGTGTGTGGGGGGGGTTAGGGTCTCCTGGAGAGAAACCAAGTGGTACACCTGCATCTAAAGTGAGAGATGGTTGTGTGAGCGGTCTGTGTCTGTGTGGGGGTGGGGGGGGGGTTGGGGTCTCCTGGAGAGAAGCCAAGTGGTACATCTGCATTTAACACCTTTTTTTTTTTTTTTTTAAAAATGCAAATTGCCACCAGCTATATTACCATGTACATTACAATGCTTGTGGTACTTAACACTTAAACCACTTAAACCAAATGGTACTGTAAGTAAGCCAAGTGATATTTATGACCTGCTGTAATGTTAAAATTAATAAAAGCTTGAAGTGGTTGAGAGGAAAGAAGAGATTTTTAAACATGTCGGGTAATAAATGTAATAATTATTCAAAAATGGTTTGATTTAATCTTCCCATTGGCAGTATTTCTTTAAAAGGACTTATTGAAAGAATTTATTAGCTTTTTCCTAACACCACTTTCTAATATCACACACAGAAATTTAAGACCCGTGTCACTGTCAAAGTCTGTGTGGCCGGCTCACAGCCGTCCTGTCATGTTCCGCAAAGGAGGTCATCATTTGATATTATTCTTTGCGTGAATTAGCTACCCATCATACCCATCTTAAAGGGACACCCCCAGTAACAAGACAAACGTTCACTGCATTGACGTTACGCTTTTAATGCAAACGTAAGCTTTAGAGATCGGCTGCGAGAGCCAGTAAAGCAGGCAGGGCGCGCGGTCCGACGGGGGACCGGGACGTGAGCAGAATCACCGCCTTCCCAAGTCCGTTTCAGCCCCGTCCAAAGAGCAGAGAGGCAACCTGAGACGGCAGGCACACAAGAGATGCACACAAACAGCAAACACGACTCAGACAAAACCCGGCGGGGGGGGAGGGGGGCAGCTCGCTTATCGCCCCCCAGAGGGACGATGCAAATGTGGACGGATTTAGGCAACATCAATGGATGAGGCCTGAAAGCCATTTCACCTTGACATTCTGGATTCTCCGAGGGGCGACACGTCACGTTATTTTTGCGCGTGCACATCACACGGAGAGTACGGTACAGACCTGACAAGGAGAGGGCGACAGGGAAACGGCCTGGGGAGCAGGGAACAGGAGGGAGAGTAGAGAGGGCAGGACACTGGGGAGAGTGACATGCCACCGGAGCAAAAGCAAGCAGATACAAAGCTGGTCCCTTACCTTCAGGATATAAGACATCCTCTACAGAGAGCAGGATGGGAAGAGAGAGAAAAGGCGCATGAGCGAATCCATACCAGTCTGCACTCATCTCAAAACACATCATTTTAGTGTCCTTCCGGAGCACGCTGGCTTTGGGCAGCCGGCTTAGGTGACACTCTGTGAGTCACGCTGCCGGTAAGAATGGCACTTTCTGTTATGGGAGAGACCCAGAACGCAGCAGAATCCCGCGGAAAAAGAAAGCTATGTGTAGTTTTATACCTAACACACCAAAGGAAAAGTCGTTTAAGTGACGATCTGGAAATCGGAACAGAAACATGGGACGCGCACGGGCTGTAAGCAGCGGTGCCCCCGGTTGGTTCTGGCGGGCACCCGTTGGGTTTAACTGTGTTTTTTTTTTTTTTTTTAAATCGCATGAAGGAACAGTGTGGATTTTGGTATTTCCGACAATCATGTCTGATATTTTCCAATCAAATATCAGACACGATTTACTGACTAATCTATATATTCTGCGTATGAAAGGTTCGCTACATATTGTGCTATGTAGGTTATAGCTGTGAACCATCCTCTGGAACCCAACTCCAGCTTGCAGACCACACATCTAATGCCATGGCAGACTGGCAAATACAAGCCCGTCTGTCACACCGCACTAGCCTGTGATTAACCCTGAGCCTCGATCGCTGGGTACAGCAAGTATGCAAAACGTCAACCCAGAGAATCCAGAGAAGCGAAGTAGATGCCACCTGCCCTATTGCAGTGCTGTTTTTTTTTTTTCTCTAAACTACACACCGACAGGAAATTCTGGTTGGAGAAACCTATGCCAACCTACTTCCTTGTAGCTCAGTGCAGCAGACGGCTTCAGGGGGGGTGCGGGCCGTAGGCAGCTCAGGGACCAGGGCTTGGCGATTTTCGGGGGCTCGAGGGGTCCGCGGGTACTGAGGGACGAGCCAATGGCGTGGGAGGAAAGCTGGTACGCAGTGGAGCTGTGTGCTGACCGTGCGTCCTGCAGGATTCAGAGTGCAGCTCACCTGACAAAGTCTGAAGAAATTTCAATAGCGCTACAAACAAAGACAGACTTCAGGGCCCACAACATGGCCTTCATACTTCCCGAAAACAAGTCGACCGCTTATCAGTATAACGTTGTTCTATGTATTCAGGCCAATTTTTATTTTTTTTTTAAAGACGTCAACGTGCAATTTATAGGAATTAATTCCTTCCCGCAGGTCAATACTTTGTGGAGAGGTTTTTGGCAGCGGATACCATTCTTAGTCTTTGTGGCTTTTTCAGTATGAACTTAAGACAACTGTAGTTTGGAATTTCAACCATTCTTCTGAGGAGATCTGCTCCACCCCAGAAATACTTGCCATACCACAGGTTTTCAATTGCGGAATGCTGCTCATATTTTTTTAAACGATCCCTTTGAAGTTTTTGCTCTTTGCTTTGGTCCTGATGATGGAAAAATAGCTCCCTCCGGCATGGTGGGAATTTGGCCTGACATGTAAATCAAGCCTCCAGTATGACACTGTCGTGCCAATGGAGGGAAGGACTATGCTTGACCTGTTCCAAATATAATTCTCTGCTCACAAGCCACAATACCTCAAAAGTTCCAAGACCATGCTAATGGTTTCCAGCAGCTTCTAGGTAGAACTTGGTGTTGGCTTTGGCAGAAGGAGGATCCAGCTTGGCATTCTCCAGAGAGGCCAAAGTTGCGTCATGGACATGGTTCATCTTAGTACAGCTTTCCAACACAATGGAAGGCAATACTTTCTGAAGGCATTTAATAGAATATGCTACGTTAAATTAATAAATCTGGACTAAAAAGAATTAATTGAACATATACATTGTTTTCAATGAACAATACAATACACCTTAAGATAATCCAGGGAATATGTTGATATTACACATCCCTGTAGACGTCTTATCGTCCTGTTCCATGTAACTGGCGTACCTTACAGACAGTACCCACAGGACTCCCTCCCTTGGACAGGTGCTCAAGCCATTCCTGATAATCCTGATGGCTACTGCAGAAAAATGTTACCCGCTCACCGGGGCTCCCTGTTGGCAAGGGCAGACACACATACACACGTGAGAATGTCTTTGTGTGAATCTCCCACACTGCACATTAAAATCAACTGACATCAGAGAGACATTCCCAATATTTCAATAAAACCTGAACACAAATACATAGTAGGATCACTCGTTTTATAACAGACCTCAAAAATGTGCCAAAAGTATAATTGGCGGATGGCATTTACTCATTCATTCATTCATTCTCCAAACCGCTTTGTCCTATGGGGTCGCGGGGGGTCCGGAGCCTCTCCCGGAAGCAATGGGCATGAGGCAGGGAACAACCCTGGACAGGGGGCCAGCCCATCGCAGGGCACACTC